>JAQZBX010028271.1:0-27879 GCA_029593785.1 Cabassous unicinctus | reverse complement strand
TGAGGAACAAATGAAGGCAGAAGATAGAAAAATGAAGGAAAGAAATAAAATAATGTAGGTAGAATAAGCAGTTAAGGGAATAAAAGTTTGGGGGAAGAAAGGGGGAGCAGAACAAAAAAGAAACAAAATAGCAGCAACAAGAACAACAACAAAAACAACCAAAGAAAAACAACCTTCCCTCTTAGGCCCCTAAGGATCTTCTCAGGTTGCTGGTGTTCAGCAGTCAGTCACCCTGTATCCTGCCCTCTCTGCAGGTGATGTACTGGTTTTAGAGATTAAAATAAATAAAAATAAAGGAAACTTTTAAAAAATAAATAACAGATTCAAGAAAGCCTAAAACAAAAAGAATATCTATATGTTTCCTGTCATAAGGTATCAGCTGGATGACTGATAACCAGGTGGATCATGGTCTTGACCAACCCAGGAATCAAACCAGGTGCCTCATATATGCAAGTCAGGAATTCCTCCACTGAGCTAAACTATCTTCTTAGGTTGATTAGTCTTAAGAGAGCTATCTGTCCCCTTTCACCCAGGTGTTTTTAGACTTTTATAGCTTGCTAGAGTTCTCTGATTAGGCCCCTGTCCCCTCACGCTTTCTAATCTAACTGCTTTCTCTCCCCTGGCAGCTGGGTGTGACAGCCTGTCAAAGCACATCCCCCCTCCCCATCAGGCTCCCAGCTGGCCAAATTCACCACAAAGAAACCACTTTCCACCTGCTGCCATACCTCTCTTCCTCCCAGGGAATTTCCCCTCCCATTCCACTGGCAGCAGAAAACCAGAGGAACTGAGGCTACTTGCCTTGAGGGCAGGGTATATATGCCATTTCCAGCCACAGGTCTGAGCAACTCACAGTTTTCCTTTGGCTTCTTTATTTTTCCAGTATCCTCCTAGATGATTCAGAACACCTTCCCCTTCTACATATATCCAAAGCAGCTCCTTTAGATAGGTCCCACCTTCTCTCCACTTTTTTGTGAGAGGGTCAGACCCTGCCTACCAATTTCAATGCCATTTTTCCAGAAATCCTGTTATGAACTTTAAACGCTCTTGACTAGCCTTATGAGTCTTTGCTCTTGAAATTGAAACTTAGCCTATTGTTATGGGGTGCCTAAATGTTGCCTCTCTCTAAACCAAACTCAGCATATGCATGCATTACATTCCTCCCAGTTGGGACATGACTCCTGAGGGTGAGCCTCCCTGGCACCGAGGGATTGCTATCAAGTGCCAACTGGCAATGAAACTGGAAAAAGACCTTGAATAAAAGGGGGAAAAGGTAAAGAAGAATGAGTTTATATGGCTAAGAGACTTCAAAATGAGTCAGGAGGTCATCCCAGAGGTAATGCTTACACACATCTCAGTAGTACCTCATAGAATTCCAAAGTGGATATTACCCCAAATAGTGGGGTTCCTGAGGGCTCTGGAGACACCTGGGTCCTTTGTCAGAGCGGATACCTCTGGAGTTTGGTGCCTTACCAATGGATCCTACTTTGGAGTTTGTGCTCCTGAGAGTGACAGAATTGGACTCAACTATGTCTTCCCTGCACATGGCTCATTTGTCCCTTCTATCCAAACATACACTTGGTGCTGGAGTTTGTAGGTGTACATCTAGAGACTTGAGTCTTTGGGCTGTCCATGTGCCAGCTGGGCCCCGAACCTCGGTGGAACAGCAACTCCTACTCTACAGATCATTGGACTCACCCAGGACAACTGGCATGGAGATGATAATGGACAATGGCTATACCAGGAAATGGAGAAAGCTGCAGCGGCAGGCAGGATAATCCCATTCATCTTATCCATGGGATATAAGACCCCTCTCACTTGGAGGTGGAGTAGACATCATCATCCCAGACTCCTCAAGATGGGGGTAAGAGCTATGGACTAGAGTGGACTTACTTGCATTGTACTATAGACATACTGTGATTCAAGCAATGGAAGAATTACAACATTGATGTGGAACCAGTGGCCACAGGAGGCTTTTGGGGCAGGGAGAGGGAAAAGCAGTTGTATTACAGAGGCTTTTTCAGGACTTGGGAATTGTCCTGAGTGACACTGCAATGACAGATATAGGCCATTTTATATCATCATATAACATGCATAACTGTGCGGAAAAGAGTGTAGTCTACAATGTGAACTTGCTTAATAGCAAAGCCCCAGGATGTTTATCAATTGCAATTAATATGCCACACCAATGAAGGATGTTTATGTGGGAGGTGTGGAAGGTGGGGTGTATGGGAATCCCTATATTTTTTGTGTAACATTTATGTAATCTAGGTATCTTTAAAAAATAAATAAATAAATAAATAAACAAATGTATAAATAGAAAGAGTCAAATAAAATCAGAGAAACAAAAGTCAAAAAAAAAAAAAAAAGCTCTTGAGGCTTTGGCTCGGCTGCTCGATCCTGCACTCACCTTGCCGCTCTGCACCCAGGTTCCCTCCTCAGCCTAGGGGCCCATCAGCACCACCACTATGGACACCATCAAGAAGAAGATGCAGATGCTAAAGCTTGATGATGAGAATGCCTTGGATGAGGCAGAGCAGGCGGTAGCTGATAAGAAGGCGGCGGAAGATCCTAGCAAGCAGTTGGGAAATGAACTGGTGTCACTACAAAAGGAACTCAAGTGCACCGAATATGAACTGGACAAATACTCTGAGGCTCTCAAAGATGCCCAGGAGAAGCTGGCGGAGAAAAAAGCCACCGACCCTGAAGGTTATGAAGCTTCCATGAACAGACGCAGACGCATCCAGCTGATTGAGGAAAGGTTGGATTGTGCCCAGGAGCGCTGGCAACAGCTCTGAAGAAATGGAGGAGGCCGAGAAGGCAGCAGATGAGAGGGAGAGAGGCATGAAATTCATTGAGAGTTGATGCCAAAAGGAAGAGGAAAAAAATGGAAATTCAGGATATTCTACTGAAAGAAACCAAGCACATTGCTGAAGATGTCGACAGCATGTACGAAAAGGTGGCCCATAAGCTGGTCATCATAGAGAGTGACCTGGAACGTGTGGAGGAGTGGGCTGAGCTCTCAGAAAGCCAAGTTCGACAGTTGGAAGAACAGTTAAGAATAATGGGCAAGACGTTGAAAACATTAATGTCTGCAGAGAATACGTACTGGCAGAAGGAAGACAAGTAAAGGGAAGAGATCAAGGTCCTTTCTGACAAGCTGAAGGAGGCTGAGACTGTGCTGAGTGTTTGAAGAGGTCAGTAACTGAACTGGAGAAACGCACTGATGAGTTAGGAGAGAAAGTGGCTCATGCCAAAGAAGAAAACCTTAGTATGCATCAGATGCTGGATCAGATTTCTGAAGTTAAACATGTGAAAACATCCGTAGCTGTGACCAGATTCTTTCATTTTGTTTTTTGTTTGGTTTTGTTTTTAAACACGTGCTTGCCATGAAACCCTTTAAATGCATTTCTTATTTACTTTTACCACTGTCACAGAAACATCCACAAAGTACCAACTAGGTCAAGGGGTGGGGTAAAACACAAAAAAGGCAAGCCCTTGTCGGGGCAATAATTATCTAAGTGTGGCATTTCCCAGGTTTACATTGCCACACTTTGTTGAGTTTAGCAGCATAGTATGCTTAGTCTATCTAAGAGTCCTCACTGAAGCACAAAGATTTTTACACAAGGTGCCAACAATATATTCAACAGGAAGATTAATGTTGGAAACAAAATCAGGTGTTGATTGGTGCTATTTTAAACTTAAGGTCCCACTGTGACCTTTTGTTCAATATTGTACAATTTAGAATCCTGTCCAACACTAATTTAATTTGTCTTGAATTTTACTATGAGATGAGAATATGGATCCTATATGCCTGAATTCACTAAAGCCAAGAGTTTGTAAGCCACGCTGCTTTTTCAAGACTGCAGTTTCTTCAATGTGGATTTCCACTCTTCAATTCTCCATGTTAAAGTGAAAAATTTAGGCACTACATACAATTGGTAAAGAAAAAAAAATAAAAACCATTTTTAAGAGTTATATCTATATGTAAGCATTGTATGATGATATGGAATAAAATGCACATTGTAGGACATTTTCTAAAAAAAAAAAAGCTCTTGAAATTTTCCAGTTTTTCCTACATATCACTTGTCATAATTACAATTAATCCTCCAATTATGTGGTTGGTTATTTAATGTCTATCTCTCTCATTAAAGAGAATAATCATTCCATGAAGCTAAATGAGTGCTTAACACAAGCACTAGGCACAACATCTGATATATATTAATTCAAGTAGGTCACCAGTGAATGCTTATTGAATAATCGAATTTCAGAATTTCAGAAAGCACAGCAAAAAGAAGATTATTTTTGAATCACAATTGAAAACCAATTGAAATCTCTTTCACCATTTCTAACACATTTTATTTTATTTTTCCCTTTTATGTAAAAATAAAGTAAATAAGTAGAGCAAATTAGTGCAGTACATGAATTTGTATTCCTAAGACTTTAGAACTTTTGGCCAGGCAGCTCTTTTCTATTTGTCTTTTCTATCTAATTTAATATAGGTTTTTTTTTTTTTTCAAGAGCTTGTCTTGGGGATTAAAGTGTCTTGTGTCCTGTGTACTTCTGTTAGGCAACTTCATTTTTTATTGAGATAAAAGTCATACAAAATAAAATTAACCATTTTAAATATATAGTTTATAAATTTTTAGTATACGTACCATATTTTGAAACATCACCATTATTTAATTCTATATTTTAATCACACAAAAAGAAACACCACATATCTCAGCAGTCAAGCCCACAATAATCCTGTGTAACAAACATTACACATACCATAAAAAGTCTTTATTGCTCATGCATATGGAGTTTTCAGTTAGGAGGCTCTGCAGGTCCCCGCTGGCCTCTCTGTCATGTGTGGAGGTTCCCTTTGTTGTAAGCTGACCTAGAATTGCTTTGGTGGTTGACTGGGATGACTTGCCTCTGCTCCATGCTTCTGTCATTCTATCATATGGCTGGCTTGGTTGTGAACTTATGGTCTGCTTTCACTTATTACAACATATTGTGGTCTTTCCTGACTTAGAGATTTTGTACATGCTATTCTATATCTTAGCCTATACTCCCTAGCCTTCATCTCTTACTTAACTCTTATTAATTTTTCAAATTAAATATCTTCTCTGACCTTCCAGACATGTTATGAACTTTAATAGCTCTTGAAATTTTCCATCCATTCCTTCACATAATTGTCATATTACAATGATATATCCAATTATGTGTTTGATTATTAAATGTCTGACCCCCTCACTAAAGAGTGTGCTCTCTCCATAAAGTTACATGAGTGTTTTATCCCAGCCATTGACACAACATGTGATATATATTGGGCAATTCCAGTAGGTGATCAGTGAATGCTTATTGAATAATTGAATTTCTTGTGGTAGTTTGAGACTTTTCTGGCTCCCAGAAAAATATGTGCTTAAGCTATCCATTCATGTGGGTATGATCGTATTATGGGTGGGATTTTTTTATTCTATTACTTCAGTTGAGGGCCTTTGATTGAATTGCTTCAGTGGGGACTGACTCACAGTGTGGGTCTTAGTCCTTTTACTGGAATCCTTTAAAAACTGAAATTTGGGACCACAAAAATAGAGATTAACTCCTGGAAGTTGAGAGAGGAAGCCCTGGAAACTGAAAGCAAAAGAATCTGGAGGAGAAAGCAGAGACAGATAGAGGCCGCCATTGTGCCCTGGCATATGCGTGATAGCCCACAGCCGCAGCTCCGAGAGAAAGCGTCTCATGATGAATGCTTTATTTGGAAATTTTCAGCCTTGAAACTGAAAACTTATAAATTAATAAATCCCCATTGTAAAAGCCAACCCATTTCTGGTGTATTGCCTTGGCAGACTCCTGCAAATAAACATACCACATACTGAAGATTACTTTTTATAGTCACAGAATTGAAAATCAATTGAAATAACTTTCAACATTTTTAACACACTCTGTTTTCCCCTTTTACTTAATGATAAAGTGTACCTGAATTTGTAGTCCTAGGACTTTACAACTTTTAGCCAAGCAGCACTTGCTATTTGTCTTTCCTATCTTACTTAATGTAGTCTTTTTTTTTTGGAAGATCTTGTCTTTTGATTACAATGTCCTGTGGCCTGTGTATTTCTGTTAGTTACCCACTTTCTTATTGAGATAAAATTCATGTAAATTAAGGTGAACCATTTTAACTATTTTAAATGTACATTTCAGTTTTTTTTAGTATACTCACAATGTTGTTCTATATTACAAATATCTAATTCCATAATGTTTTCATAACACAAAAAAGAAACCCCTTATCTGTCATCAGTCAATCCCTATTTCTTCCCTGTCCCCATCTCCTGGCAATCGCTAAGCTACTGTCTGTCTCCATGGATTTGCCTGTTCTGGACAACTCATATTAATGGAATCATGTAATTTGCAGCCTGTTTTGACTGATTTCTTCACTTAGCATAATGTTTATTTGTTTCATCCATATTGTAACATATATTGGTGCTTTGTTCCTTTTTATGACTGGATAATAATCAGTTGTATGGATATACCATGATTTATTTATCCATTAGCCTACTGATGGAATTTGGGAAGATATCCAGTGCTTCTTGCCCATTTGCATACCTCCTTTGGAGAAATTTCTACTCAAGCCTTTTGACCAGTTTTATTTGAGCTTTTGATCTATTTGTTGTTGAGTTTTAAACATTCTTTTTATATTATAGACCCTAGACCCTTTTCAGATATATGATTTTAAAACATTTTCACCCATTTTGTGGGTTGTCTTTTCAATGTATTGACAGTGTTCTTCAAATAAGAATATATTTTAATTTAGTGATGCTCAAATTATTTATTTTTTCTTTTGTTACTCAGGTCTTTTCTGATAAATCAGGTCATGAAAAATTACCTCCATGCTTTTTATTTGGAATTTTGTAGTTTTACCTGTTTCATTTAGGTCTTTAATATATTTTGATTGAAATTTTGTTATGATGTGAGCTAAGGGTTTTCAACTTCATTCCTTAGCATGTTACTATGAAGCTGTGCCAGAACCATTTTTTGAAAACACTGTTCATTCCCCATTGTATGATCTTGGCACCGTTGTCAAAAAATATTGTACATAGAAATAAAATTGGTTTTATTTCTGGGATTTCAGTTATATTCCATTGATCTATATATAGGCCAATACCACTCTGTCTTGAATATAGTTGCTTTGTGTAATTTTGAGAATGGAAGTGTGAATCACCCCATTTCATACTTCTTTTTAAAAAATAGTTTATGTCTCTGCTGAGTGCCTTGAAATTCCATATATATTTTTAATTAGCCTGTAAATTTGTATAAAGAAGTCAGCTGGGATTGTGATAGGAATTGCATTGAATCTGTATATCAATTGGGAGAATATTTCCATCTTAACAATGTTAAGTCTTCCCATCTATGTACTTATACTATAATAAATAGATTAATTTTAATTTCAGATTGAAATGCCTTATTCACAATTATGGCATTCTGCATAATGTTGATTTTGATAAAGGCTATTATTTTATAGCAAAATAAGTGTTGTCATGAGCCCATATATCTGATGATAGGATGGTGGAATGGCATGCAGAAGACTCCTTTATGGCTCATTTGAGAACCATGACCTTCATTCCCTGGATTTTCGAATCAAGATGTGAAAGTGGACTAGCTCCTATTACTATTACACCTAACAACCTATTTACAATATATTGGTTTCCCATCCTCACACTTTGAGCTTTTCTAGGTTTAGAGGTCTTATATTCTAAGAAATGAGACTTCCATCAGATTAGACAGTATTTCATTATATTGCAAACTAAGACTCACTATCAGATATTTGAAGTTTTGTGTGTGGAATGTGCACACCTTCCAGTCCTCTAAATTAATATCTGTAAAGATGATTTTAATAGAAATCAGTGAGAATTAAGGAGAATCTGCCAATCTGATGAGTGTAACCTGTTCAATATGTAAACAGAAATCTCTGATATAATGAAAGAAATGTGCTTATATGTTTGAATAGAGAGCATGCACTACTTGAATAATGTGTTGACAAGTTTTATTACAAGACACTATAAGCTGTATTGTCATTCTTTTGTCCTACTACTTTTTTAATATCCAGGAGATCCATACAAATAGTACATTATACTTAGGTTGGTCTTATAAGAACATACAAAGTTGTACAGATGTCCTGCATCCTGGGTAGGTAAAAAATTACTTTAAATATAGAAAATGCAATGGATGAATATGTAGATACATGGGATGTGTAGAGGCTACAGGCCAAAATAAATACAGCCAAATAGTTGACTGCCAGTCATTTAACACCACCTGCATGTAGATATGTGCTTAGTTGTGCTTTCTGATTTATAGTGCATGATCAAAGTAGATTGCAAATAATGTCATTACTAATATTTATTTTTTATATTTTGTAGCATTAATGGATATATTCTGGTATTTGTTATTGGCATGATCTATTTTTCACTCTCTTTGTATAAAATAAATTTTCCATTGCATTGTGCAGTACACTTTAATTAAGGAATAATCTTGAAATGCAAATTCATCTTTGAATCCTTAAGTAAAACTTAAAAAACAAGTTTTTATTATGTGGGAAATTTAATTGACATTTTTGAGTGTTTTTTTCTTATTCGTAGTTTGGGGATAGTGATAAAAGCATTTACAATAATAACTAAAACAATTGATATAGAGTTAGCAGTCAAGAATAACTGCAATATTTTTATTGTGCCACTTTGCTTATATTGTTCCTTTTTGAGAAAAATAAAAACTGCATGTGTGCTTTTTTTAGAATTTAATTTTCATTCTTTCCACTTAGTTTCAATAAAACTAACATAAATCTGTGAGGAAATATTTTTTGTATTTGTAATTTAAAAGTTTAAGAAAGTTTTTAAAGTACAAAACTTTTGTACTATATTCTATAACCAATAATAAATGTTTTAAGTGCTTGAGTGGAACAATTGGCCTGCGTACATTAAAATATATTCATTGGGTGTATATTTATCACTGCATTTGTATATTTTAATCATTGTAGTACATACTGTAGTTTCAAGAATTGACCATGTAAGACATGATCCCTGCCCTCAGGGAGACTGCATTTTACATGAATGATTCATAATTCAAAGGTTAAATTTCAGTCCTTGAGACAGAAATGACCAAGAGAGATAGCATTAGGTTTTTTTTTTTTTTTTTCTGTGCTTTTTTTCTTATATTCGGTTGCTACTAACCAAACACAGGAAAACCTCTGCTTTAATTGCCTATGGGCTTTACTTCCATTTGTTCCTCATTTCAATTTTTCTTCTTACTTATTTAGCATTAGTGTTTGGGTAGGAAGCTAGGTCAAGAAAAAAGTAATAATACAGTTGACTTTTAATAAAAGTTAAGTGAAGGGTTTGAGGGGAAGGTCAATTTTATGGAAATACATGTCTTTCCAAGAGAGGTTAGGAGGATGTTCAAGGGAAATTAAGATGTGGTCCCAAAAGATAGATGTATGGCTTCGATGAAAGACTTTCAAGGTTCTCATTAAATAGATAGTTAAAAGCATAGGTGGATTGACAGGACAGTCATCTGTAATGAAGGGTCATTAGTGTTTGGATGTGAGAGGAATTATTTAAAGTATTGCAGTGATTTAATAATATATTTAGAAATTCCTTGAATTATATTATATCTACGACAGCACTGGAGACAAGCATCGCATATAGAAGTAAACTAAATGCCTAGAAATTTCAACTTATATTACAAGATCATCTTGTTATGAGTTTGAAGTGCACAAAGTCAGATTTTTGAGTATTACATATATCCCTTGAAATTTATGTTGTAACACCTAAATCTCTTCATAGCATTTTTTATCTCTTTATTTCTCATAGCATAAATGGATGGATTTAGGAGAGGTGTGAGGACAGCATAAAACACAGCAAGAAATTTTCCACCCAAGTGATGCTGAGTGGCCACACGTAGTTGAATATGCAAGGCACAAAGAAGAGTACCAACACTGTGATATGGGCAGTGCAGGTAGAGAGTGCCTTTGATGCACCTGTTTTAGAGCTTTTCCGAACAGTTAAGAAAATATATGTGTAGGATATCAGCAACAGAATAAAGGAGGTCATGGTCAAGACCCCAGTGTCAGCATTCATTAATATTCTCAGATTATAAGAATCCATGCATACAAGCTTGATTACCAGTGGTATGTCACAGAAGAAGCTGTCTACTTCCCGGGGGCCACAGAAAGGCAGTTGCACAATCACGGCCATTTGGCTTATGGCATGCACAAAGCCAAGTGCCCAGGAAGCCACCACCAACCCAATGCACTTTTGCAGGCTCATAATGGTGGAATAGTGCAGAGGCTTGCAGATGGCCACATAACGGTCATAGGCCATAACCACCAGTAGAACCATCTCACCACCTCCAATAAAATGGACAAAGAGGATCTGGCACATGCATCCTGCAAAGGAAATGGTCTTGATGTCCCTGAGAAAGTCTGTGATCATCTTAGGCATGGTGATTGAGGAAAGCAACATGTCAACAAAGGACAGATTGGCCAATAAGAAATACATAGGGGAGTGGAGATGGAGATCAGTAATGATTAAAATCACGATGGCAATATTTCCAAGTACGATGATCAGGTAAAGCATAAGAAATATCAATAACAGTAAAACCTGCATTTTCCATGAGTGGCTAAGTCCCAGAAGCACAAATTCTGACACAACAGATTGATTTCCTTGGCCCATTTTATTCAGAGTTTGTACTTACAGAACCTAGAGAAAAAAGGTAGATAGTTAATGAGGTAGGGGAGAATATTTACTTTTAAATTTTTCGATGTTTACATAACAATTTAAAATTCTTTGTTTGAAAGTGATAAGTACAATTATGAAGAGAAATCCTAGCCAAATATGCACAGTCTTAGGTCCAAAAAGATGTTTGAATGCCAAAGATTGGCTTCCCAAGAAAAAAAGCCAGAGATGAAATTCTTGTACACGAAATTTATGGAAAGAGTGCTCTTAAGAGAAAAAGTGAGGAAAGGAGGATAGGACAAAGGGAAAGAGAAAAAAGATTTGGTGTCACCTGCAAACAAACTTCAGTTCATTGTCCAGGAAAAAGAATCTGGGTGGGACACCAAGAACACCCATTACACTAAATACCTAAAACTTATGTCATGTCCTTATGATGATGACTGCAAATTAATAATGATATCCAGAACAACAAATGATTCAATATCACAGTTTCTCTGTATTTTGTACAACAATTCTTGCAAGCCTCAGATGAACCTCTTCTATAAGACATCATAAAATTAAATCTTTTGATTGTCACAATAAACTATATTGTGCGATAAATTTAAGGAGAGATACTTTATAATGGCTATATAATAATACCTTGACATGAAGATTCTGATGCAAGAGCAGTCTTATAACTTATCATTAATGTAAATCAACAATTAAATTGAGTACATTTAGTTTAATTAAAATATTAAATCAGCCAAGAACTTTTTAGAAAGACATTAAACTTGGATGGAAATCCAGACTCAGATTCTGACTTTATGGGCTCTGAATAGAAATTCTTTGAAACACAATCTTATCAATAGGAGTAACTTACCTTTAATTATGACATTAAGTGCTGAGAAAATTCCTGGGTCTTGAAATACTGCAATTTCCTGACAACGTCACAAAAAGAAGAAAAATAAGCAAAAATTAACAACATATTTAAGCAATGTATAACTCTGATTGTTAGTGCTGAGTGAATTTTAGAGATAAAATTCAGTAGTCACCAATTATTCTACTCCACAAATAATGATATTCCTTATATTGATCACTAGGTAAACTGAGAATTCTCCTCAAACTGGAAGGTTGAAAGCCCTTAATTTTTCTCTACTTTTCTTTTTTCATTTTTGTGTGCCTCATCTTCCTTTATCCATAGAATTCTCATGAGTGGTGCCAAGGAGAGGAGGCAAACAATGAAAGCTATTACCTCACTATGACCACCACTTTCCGCTTTCCTTTTAATGAAACTCAGAGTCACAGTTTAAGGTTGAGATTAAAAAACAAGATATTCCTAAAGAAATTAGATTAAACAGGCATTTGTTATGGAAAAGGGTACATGCAACAATAGACTTACAACTCACAAATAAGCATATCTTCCACAGTAGAGGAAATTTACATAATTTCTAAAATTAATTCCTGCTGTTATACCCAATTACATTCAACAGAGTTACGTTCCCTGAAAAACATGAGCAATTTGACTTTTATCTTCAAATTTAATTTCTTATCATAACAAACTTTAAAAGGTAACTTTCCAATAACTCATTCTGTATGTGTTGAATTAAATGACATAGAGGACAGCTAATAGCAAAAATTGGATTTCAAGCATGTGTGAGAGAAGGATATGCTAACAGTAGAATATGCATTTTCCTAGAGAAGAGTTTACCAAAAAGAAATCATGATATTCAAGAAATGAGAAGAGAAACCATGAACTTTTTAATTAGTCAACGAGGCCTGAACTCTCACTCTATTACTGATTCATATTGTGACCATGAGCCAAGCTATGTTTTGTTATTTGCTCGTTTGTGAAAAAAAGGAAAGTTCAATCTAATAGGCCTGTTGTGAAGATGAATGAGAAAATAAACAGAAAGTACTTAAACTTTTCTGGAATTCAATATTTAATAAATACTAATTCTTTCTGATCTCACTATTCATTTCAGTGAATCTTAATGCAATATGTTTCCAAAACTTACTGGCAACAAATGCTATACAGCTGACCAACCATCTTCTGCACCAAAATAGACACAGCCATCTTTCTTTAAAATACATATGGCTTATACCTTCTTTAAATTAACATATAATACACTAAGCAACTCTGTAGGATGTACAGACACAAAGGAAATATTACACATGCTGCTTCCTTTCCAGGAACTTAACATTGAATTCTCTTCCTGCCCAGAATGGATATTCAATAATTTAAGAGGACCTGCAAGAGGCAATTGCACGTTCTTATTAAATCACCTTCAAATTCTTACCTGTAACCGAGAGAGAATTCTCGTATAAATGGGTAATGATAATGCTGGGCATAGTGAAATTGAAAAATTAAGGAAGGAGACTGAGTTGTTCTCTTAGGAGCATTAAAATATAGCACCAACTCTTTCATCCTCTTTAAGATGCAATGTCCTTCCATAAAGATTTTCCCTTTAAATAGCAATCCTCAGACTCTACGTAATCCTCAATGCTGATATTTTTACAAGGGGAAACTTGGACACAAAGAAGTTAATATATTTCCTGAGACACACATACAGTTGGTGAGGTACACAGGAAGTATTTCAGCTCCTTTCTTTTTTCTGGGTTTATGGCTTTTAATCCTATCTCAATTGTAACACAGATTTATATCACTTCTCCCCAAATGCATAACTTCTTTTTTTCCCCATTTCTATTCTAAATATTATCTTAGCTCTATATTTTTACCTTTATCTTTCTAAAAGGGAGACATAATTAAACAAGGACAGCTGGAAGCTACTATTTTTAAGTATTCGAAAATAACTGTGATTCTCCAAAGCAGACCCCAGAATACCTCTTAGGCAGTGAATTACTTTGGTGTATAAAATATTGGTAAAGAGGCTACAGAGATTCAAGTCCTGGGATAGCAGAAGAAAGCCTGTGAAAAGGTAAGAAACTAAATAAGTCATTCTCAACCACAAGCATAACAGGTATGTGTGATACAGATACATAGAAATATATTTTTAAAGAATCGTAAAGAAAAGAATCAAAAAGAAAATGAGATGACTTACTAATCACAATTTTTCTCTAAGACCAGAATCTTCTGATGTGCTCTTGAGATAACATCCGTGGTTTGAATGAGACAGTATGTGTGGAACAGCTTTTCCTCAGCCTAACATATATATTCACCACAAGAAATGGCCCCTTGGGTGAAATTTCCCTATTCTATATTTTGAACAGTACAAGAATCAAGGAAATATTTACCTTGGACTTCTCTTGGGGACTTCTTTGTTAAGGGTGATATCAACTTCTTCATATCTGGAAATCACAACAGGGAGACAGGGAAAATATACATAAATCATTTGTAAAGCAGCTAAGAATCAAAATTTAGAGAAATTTAAAATGACTTTTTGTCCCATATATACTAGAGAATGTCTTCTGTAGTCTTTATTAAAACTGGATCTGTATAATCAGATTCAACTAAGACTTTAATTCCAATTGCAAGAGAAATGATATCCTGACCAGTATGAAATGTAAGCATCAACAAAAAATATGAAAGGAACCTTTCATATTTTCATGGTTTAGATTTTCCCTATTAACTGGTTTATAATATACCTCCTTCTAGTGGGAAAGTTTTCAGTAGGATTTTTTCCCCTCTGGATATATTTTTTGTCAAAGTAAATTTTGAAAGCTATTTCCCTCTCCAGTTTAGGTTGGAAATGAAAGAAAACAAAGAAACAAACAAACAAACAAACAAAAAACAGATGAAGTACACTTGCATAATAACATTAGGAAGTGAACAGAAAAATATAGAGGCCTCAAATAGGCTTTGGAGAAAGATATGGGAAACAGGAGAACATGAGGCACTGTTATCTTTGTCCTTTGTCACTGGAAAATTCAAAATAAAGGAAGAGAAACAGTCTTGAGACTTAATTATTTCTAAAATATCACCTTTGGATTCTTTTATGAAGTATAATATGTTGTTCACTATGTGTTGAATATGACTGTAATGTTATATAAATTGTCTCATAAGGAAATGCTTATGGTGTGAATTTTGTTTGTTTGCTCCTTCCACAGTTGCATACAGAGTGTTCTGCTACAACATTTGTTTTGGTGATTTAATTAAGTGCACCTATCATTACTAAATAGGAAAATTATGTCACTTTCATACAGAAATAGTGTTGATTCTTATATGTTCTTTCCCCAAGGAAGGGGAACAAGTTATCTTGGGTGCAGAATTGCTCAGCCTGGCCTCATCACCACCTTTTCTGGGAGCAGAAGCATTTGCCACTCTATTTAAGATAACGTAAAATGGGTCCTTTTAGTCCATGCTCCATCCCAGACATACACACACTCAGCCTTGTGTGGCTCAAAGCAAATTGAACAGCATCCCAAGCCCAATAGTCCAATCCCCACTGTTCAGAGTTCCATTTCCATCCACCTCACTACCACAACAATGTAGGAGGGTCCAATTTTCAAAAATATTTGCTATCATTTGTTTCATTTGTTCTATTCACTTTTATGTTATAACTATCCTAAGTAGTGAGACATGATATCATTTTAGCTTTGATTTTCATTTCCCTAACGACTAATGATATTTTACAGCATTCCTTATGCTTCTTGACCATTTGTGTAGGTTCTTTTAATAAATAACTACAGGCATAGCTCACTTTATTGTCCTTTGCAGATATTGTATTTTTTGCAAACTGAAGGTCTGTAGCAATCCAGCATCAAGCAAGTAAATCAGTGTCATTTTTCCAACAGCATGTGCTAATTTCATGTCTGCCACATTTTGTAATTCATACAGTATTTCAAACTTTTTCATTCTTATGATATCTGTTTTGGTGTTTGGTGATCAACATCTTCAATGTTACTATTGTAAATGTGTGGTGCTTCATAAACAGTGCCTATATTAGACAGCAAACATAATTGATTAATGTTGTGTATGTTCTCATAGCTCTCCTGACCAGCCCATCACCCATCTTTCTCCTTCTACTGGGGCTTCTTTATTCCCTGAGAAACAATATTATTTAAATTAGGACAATAAACAACCTTACAATAGCCTCTAAGTGTTCAAGTAAAAAGAAGGTGGTGACAGTTTGAATTTGGTGAATCCCAAAAATAGATTATATTTTAAAACTAATCCATGCTGGTCAGTGTGGGGCCCTCTTATTGCATTAAATTCAGATAAGGGTTTTTTTTATTAGATCACTTGATTAGTTTCTTTAGGGCTTTTGATTGGACTCTGTCGGTGAGGCGAGACATAGGTTGGGTCTCAGCACTCTTTTTGGGCCTTATATAAATGGAGACACAAAGGAAAAGACATGGAGAGAAATGAAACTGCCATATTGATCCTGCATGTGAGATTCAGGTCTTCAGGAAAACAGAGAAGCCCCAAGAGGCTGAGAGAGGTCCTGGGGTTTGGAATAAGCAGAGCACAGAAACATCAAAAGAGGTCTCTGAGTGGCTGGGCACATGGTGCTGCTCAAGGCTGAGGTGATAATTCCAGCCATATGCGTGATCTCCCACAGTTGGGGTCTGGGAGAAAATGAGCCAGGAGGGAAAGACAGGGACCTCAGCAGAGATCCACTTCCACCTTACTTCACCACGTGGAAGGACCCCAAAATCACCAAAAGTTGACTTTGGTGAGAAATCATCACTGATGGTGCCTTGATTTGGACATTTCAGGTCCCTGGAACTGTAAGCTTTTACCCCAATAAATTTCCCATTATAAAAGCTAAAACCCTTCTGGAAATTTGCATTGGCAGCTCGTTGACAAACTAAAACAAGTGGGACACATTTCTAACTCTAAATCAGGGGGTCTTAACCAGGGGTCCACAGACTTCCAGCAGGTACATGGAAAGATTCAGGGGGTCCATGAGATTGTAATGAAAAAAAAAATCAACTTATTATCTTTATTTTCTCTGACCTCTGATGTTGAGTGTCATAAAACTATCTGCTGCTACATTCTAAGAAGTGGTCCATGATTTTCACCTGACTGGCAAAGGGGTCCATGGAACAAAAAAGGTTGATAACCCCTGCTTTAAATGAAAAGCTAGAAATGATTAAACTTAGTGAGAACCTCATGTCAAAAGCCAAGTTAGGACAAAAGCTAAGCCTCTTGTACCAAATAGTTAACCAAGTTGTAAATGCAAAGAAAAAGTGCTTGAAGGAATATAGAACTGTCACTCTAGTGAACACACGAATGATAAGAAAGCAAAATAGCTGGGTTGCAACCTGGAGAAAGTAATTGTGGTCTGGATAGAAGTTCAAACTACCACAACATTCCCTTAAGCCAAAGAGTAAGTAAGTTACTTTTAAGTAAAAGTAACTCTTTTACTTAAAGAGTTAAGTAAGGCCCTAACTCTCTTCAATTTTATGAATGCCAAAGAGGTGAGCAAGCTGCAAAAGAAATGTTTGAGGGTAGCAAAAGTTTGTCCATGAGGTTTAA
The DNA here is from genome assembly GCA_029593785.1 of Cabassous unicinctus. NCBI lineage: Eukaryota > Metazoa > Chordata > Mammalia > Cingulata > Chlamyphoridae > Cabassous > Cabassous unicinctus. The sequence goes on along the minus strand of JAQZBX010028271.1, from coordinate 10,752 downwards.
GGAAATAAATAATCTCCAAAACATAAAATTGCAAGGTGAAGTAGCATGTGCTGATGTAGAAGCTGCAGCAAGGTATCCAGAAGACCTAGCAAAGATAATTGATGAAGATGGCTACACAAACAACAGATTTTCAATGTAGATTAAACAGTCTTCTATTGAAAGACAGCACCCTCTAGGATTTTCATAGCTAGAGAAAAGAAGTCAATGCCAGCCTTCAAAATTTCCAAGGAAAAGCTCACTATCTTATTAGGCAAAAGTCCAACTGGTGACTTTAATTTGAAGCCAATGCTCATTTACCATGCTGAAAATCCTAGGTCCCTTAAGAATTATGCTAAATTTTCTTGGCTTGTGTTCTATAAATGGAGCCTGAATGACAGCACATCTGTTTAAACATGGTTTAATGGATACTTAAAACCAGTATTGAGACCTACTGTTAAGAATAAAAGATTATTTTCAAAAGATTAACAATGCCCCTGGTCACCCAAGAACTGCAATGAAAACATATAATGAGATGAATGTTCTTATTTTTTTATTTAGAAAGAAGTTTTAGATTACATAAATGTTACATAAAAAATATAGGGGGATTCCTCTATACTCCACCCCACACACACGCACTTTTCCCCATTAACAACATCTTTCATTAGTGTGGTACATTTATTACAATTGATGAACACATATTGAAGCATTGTTACTAACCATCATCTATAGTTTACATTATAGTTTACAGCTCACACTGCACAATTTTATAGGTTTTGACAAAATGTGTAATGGCCTGTATCTGTCATTACAATGTCATGCAGGACAATTCCAATATACCCCAAATGCCCCATGTTACACCTATTATTCCCTCTGCCTCCCCTCAGACCCTCTAGCAGTCACTGCTTTTATATCAATGTCACAAATTCTTTGATTGCTAGAATAATAAGTCTACTTTAGTTCATAGTTTCATTGCCCCCTTATCCTCAATCTTGAAGATTTAGGGATGGTGATGCCTCCTCTGTTCCATATTAAAAGGGGGATATGGATATATCCTGTTTTTGGGGGATGGGCATTGTCCATCATCATCCTTTGTTAGTTGTCCTGGGTGAGTCCAATAGACTGGAGCATGGGTGTTGCAACTCAGCTAAGATTCAGAGCTCAACCTGCATATGAGCAGAACAAAGATTTAAGTCTCTTGGACATATATTTAATGAGTATAGTGCTAACTATAGATTCAAATGAAAGGAGCAGAAGATCCATGAATAGGGAAATTATAAATGAGTCTAACTCTGTTTCATTGGGTAGCATATATTCCAAAGTAAGGCCCACTGACAGGGTGCCAAATTCCTGAGTTCATCTGCCCTGCCAATAGTGTCTAGATATATCTAGAGTCCTCAGCCGCCCCCTGTTTGAAGCACTGTTTATTATGGTAGTCAATGAAATCCTTCTGACATGTGCATAAGTATAACCTCTGTAATGACCTCCCAAATCACTTTGAAATCTCTTAGCCATAAAAAAATTTATTTGTGTTTAATATTTCCTCCTTTTGGTCAAGGTCTTTTCCCAAATCCATTGTTAGTTGGTGTTTGGTAATGATCACTTGGTGCCAGGGAGGCTCATCCTTGGGAATCATGTTCCATGCCAGGGTAGTACATTTATTTGTTGAGTTTGCCTTAGAAAGAGGCCACATTTGATCAACCAGGAGGCTTTTAAGGAGGTAACTATTAGGCAATGTATAATACTAGGCTAAGTGTCAATTTCTTCCATCTGTTCACACAGTGTCTTTTTAATTTTTTTTTCCTTTATCTTCAAAGATGCTTTAGGTTACAGAAAAGTAACATAGAAAATACAGGGGATTCCCATATACCTCATCTTCTCCCACTCTCCCATAATAATAACATCTTACATGAGTACGGTACATTTTTTACAATTGAAGAACAAATATTGAAGCATTGCTACTAACCATGGTCAATGGTTTACATTATGGTTTACATTTTTCACTGTACATTTTTATAGGTTTTGACAAAATTTAAATGGCCAGTATCCATCATTGCAAAATCAAGCAGAACAGTTCCTATGGCTTAAAAATGTCCTATGTTCCACCTATTCTATTCTTACCTCCCCCTCCCCTTGGAATATATTATAACCACAAAGTTTCAGTTTTTTTTTAGAATAACATTCATAGTTACATGCAATAATATTGAGGGCTTAACATATTGGTCTGTTTTCTTTTGTTAGGCACTGCTTATGTTCTTGAGAGATTCTTGTCCCTCTAAGTGAAATCATAACAGGACTTCCCAGGATGGGTGTTTAATATTATCTTGTTCATTCTGTGAGGCTCCACCCACTGAGGCAACACACTATGAAAAGATGATCACTTTCGTATTCCATATAAGCATGCCCCAGATGCATCTATTCTGCATATCCCCTCAGCTTCAATGCCCTGCACCAGTAACCCTCCTCTGCCATATTTGCCAATAGAACATTCCCACAATTGTAGTTTTAACTACAGACCTCCAAACACCCAGAGTTCACTTATTCCTTCTGCCAGCCCACACCCCAGTTTCATGGATAACCAACCCAACCTTCCCATCCTACTCCCCCTCACCATTGAACCCAATCACATCACTGCACCACTATCACCCCCATCCACTGCCCAACCACCCTATCATACGTTTTGCCCATATCGAGCATTGGCTGCTGATAACCTATCTTCCAGACTCTCGCCCTCTGATATGCTAATTTGCTTAAGTCATATCAGAGAGGTCATGTAATATTTGTCCTTCTGTGACTGGCTTAGTTCACTCAACATAAGGTCTTCAATTTTCTTCCTTCTTGTCCTGTGAGTTAATATTGCATTCCTTCTTACAGGAGAGTAATAGTACATTGTATGTATATATCACAATTAGCTTATACAGTCATCTGCTGATGGACAATTGGGTTAGTTCCAAATGTTGGCAATAGTGAATAATGCCAACATATCTGTTCATGTCCTGCTTTCTATTCTTCTGGGTATATACCTAGCAGTGGTATTGCTGAATTATATGGCAGTTCTATAGTTTCCTGAGGAACCATCAAACTGTCCTCCCCAGTGGCTGTACCATTCTACATTCTCACCAGCAGTTGATGAAGGCTCCCTTTTCTCTACATTCTCTCCAATACTTGTAGTTCTGTTTCATTTTAATAGCTGCCAATCTGTTAGTTGTAAAATGATATGTGATTATAGTTTTGATCTGCATTTCCCCAATAGCTAGGGATGTTGAACATTTTTTCATGTGGTTTTTAGCCATTGCATTTCTTCTTTGAAGAAATGTCTATTCAAATCTCTTGCCCATTTTTAAAATGGATTGTTGGTCTTTTTAATTTTGAGATGCAGTATTTCTTTATATATGCTGGATATTAGGATCTTATTAGATAAATGGTTACCAAGTATTTTTTTCCCATTGAGTAGGCAGCCTTTTCACTTTCTTGACAAACTCCTTTGAAGTGCAAAAGATTTTCATCTCTCTATGTTTAATCTTAATCTTTCTATATTTCCTCTGCTGTACATAGCTCCTATTTCTGGCTATTATTGCACAATTTACTTATTTATTAAGCAGTTTTACTGAGATATACTCACATACCATGTGATCTATCTAAAGTGTATAATCAATGGCTTTTAGTATAATCACAATGTTGTGCATTCATAATCACAAAAAATTGTAAAATTATTTCATTACTCCAAAATGAATAACTCCACAACACTTAGAATGCCTTCCCTAGCTGTACATAACCACTAATCAAATTTCATCTTTATAAATTGATTTATAATTACATTTTATATAAGTGGAATCATACAATGTATTAGACAATATATTTAGTTCATAGTAACACAATCATACAGTATTTGTCCTTTTGTGTCTGGCTTGCTTCACTCAATATAATGTCCTCCAGGTTTATGCATGTTGCAATATGCTTTATGACTTCATTTCTTATTACAGCTGCATAATATTCCATTGTGTGAATAAACCACAGTTTGTTTATCCATTTATCAGCTGATGGACACCGGGGGTGTTTCCAACTTTGGCAATCATGAATAATGCCACTATGAACATAGGTGTGCAGATTTCTATTCCTGCCACTGCTCTCAATTCTTCTGGGTATATAACCAGTAGTGATATTGCAGGGTCACATGGCAAATCTATATTCAACTTCTTTAGGAACTGCCAAACAGTTCTTCACAGTGGCTGTATTATTCTGCATTCCCACCAACAGTGAATAAATATTCCTATCTCTTGACATCCTCTCCAACACTTGTAGTTCTCTGTCTTTTTAGTAGTGGCCATTCTGATAGGTGTCAAATGATATCTCATTGTAGTTTTGATTTGCATTTTTCTAATCATTAGTGATGTTGAATATTTTTTCATGTTTTTTTTTTGCCATTTGTATTTCTTCTTTAGAGAAATGTTTATACAAGTTTTTGCCCATTTTTTAATCAGGTCGTTTGTCTTTTTATTGTTGCATTGTAACATCTCTTTATATATCAGGATATTAAGCCCTTATCAAATATGTGATTTTCAAATATTTTCCCCCATTGAGTCGACTGCTTTTTCACCCTTTTGACAAAGTCCTGTGAGGTGCAAAAGTGTTTAATTGAGGAGGTCCCATTTATCTATTTTTTCTTTCATTCCTTACACTTTGGGTGCAAAGTTTATGAAACAATTTCCTACTACAAGATCTGTTAGATGTTTCCCTGCATTATCTCTGAAGAGCCTTATGGTCTTGGCTCTTATATTTAGGTCTTTCATCCATCTTGAGATAATTCTTGTATAGGGTGTGAGATGGTGATCCTCTCATTCTTTTGGATATGGATATCCAGTTCTCCAAGTATCATTTGTTGAAGAGGCCATTCTGTTCCATTTGAGTAGGCTTGGTGGCTTTGACAAATATAAGTTGACCATATATAAGAACTCTCAATTCAGTTACATTGGTCAGTATGTCTATCTTTGTGCCAATACCATGCAGTTTTGACCACTGTAGCTTTGTATTATTCTTTAAAGTCTGGTAGTGTGATTCCTCCAATTTTTTTTTTTTCAATATGTTTTTCACTATTACTAGAAGGAAAGCTAAAAACTGTAACATGGGACTATATAAGATAGTAAAACCTCATGTAAAACACAAATATGGGTGATATTGCATATATAAGACTGCTTTTCAAAAATATGTATACAAAAATACTAGAGAGAAGGAAAAAGAATAGCAGTTATGTATGGCAGAAGCATAGAGAGATTGAAAACTGATAAGTTTTTTCTGTTTTTTGTTTAGTATAATTATTGGAATAATGAAAGTGCTCTAAGGATGATTGAAGTGATGAAAGCACAAATATATGATATACCGAATACCATTGATTGTACACTTTGGATGGATTTATGCTTTATCAATGTATATCAATAAAATTGATTTGTTAAAAAACATATCTTTGAGAGTAGCCTAGGAATATGCAGTTTATAAACTCCCCAACTAATGTTTATGCTGGTTGGGCTTGAGAATAACTGATTTAGAATAGTGATAACTGATAATTGGGCTAAAACATAGGATTAGATTATGAAACCAGACTTACATGAGGCAGAGTTCCTACTCAGCATCAAGCTTTACTAAATAATTACATGGCTACAGGCATTCAAATGGCTCAGATGAAGCAGAGAGAGCAGCTTCTCAGGTCCTTCCTTCCCACATTGGACATTCCCCTCTAGCCCAGAATAGATAAGTTCTTTAAATGAGATCCATGTGGCTTCTCACAAAATGGGAGCATTTTAACTATGACATTATACTCCAGAGATCTTAAGATACTTACATTTTCCAAGAGCCAAGCCTCACTGATCCTGGATTCTATTACTCTTGGTAATCCTTAGGTTAGCAACATTATTCTAAGGTCATTTCAAAGGAAAGGTGCCTTTCTCCTAGAAAATATCAATAGTTTATTCACCAAGAGTCCAACTGAAAATGAAACCTGTCTCTTTATCTCTCCCAGGTGTGTACCCTGGTAAAAGGAGTGAGTGGGTCACAGGCCAGCTGCTTTTACTCCCTATTCCCAAATATAATGCAATAAGCATCCTTGAGCCCTTTGAAATCAGGCTTCAGCAATTCAGGGACATGGGAAAAGACCCAGAGGAACCATAGAATAGGGTCATTCTACATTGGATATTTTGTCAGCCTCCTGGGATTGGGCTGCCAACCTCCTCTACCTTGCTTCCCATCACCCTCACTCATCCTAGTAAATCCAAATTTCTGTGGAATTTAAACTTCTGATGTGACTGAACTCTTCTTCTCACATTATTTCTAACTTTTAGTTATGGATTAATTTTTCTCACCTGAAGGCTATTTGCTTATGATCAATGAATGCTTCCTTGTATTGATATAACATCCAAGTCAATAGAAACTGAAGTACAAAAGAATTAAATTAATCTCCGTTTTAAGACTTGATGATTTATAGTAAATATTGTGTGTTTTTTTTCAGAGTTTAAGTTAATTAGAAACATGATAGAGGTCTTGTTATCTTTGTAAGATGATTAAAAGAAAATAATCTTTTTTAATAATTTTGAAAAAAAAAAAAGCAACCCAGGAAAAATGGGCTTCCTTCTTAAGCCCCTAGGAACTGTCCAGGCTGACCCTGCTCATCACTTGATCAACCAGCAACCTGCCCTCCACAGGTAAGTTACCCGGTTTTAGCGAATAAAAGAAAGAATAAAAAAATTAAAAAATAAAATAACAGATCAATAGAACTAAAACAAAAAAAATCTCAGTCTATAAGTTCCCTCTCATAAGGTACTACGTGGGGTGCCTGACATCCTTCTGAATCACTCTGTGGATCCCTTACTCTTAGGAGACACTTGTGCCTGGAATTGAACCAGGGACTTAGTATATGTGAGGCAGGCATTTCTCCACTGATCTACACCCATTTCAAAGGTTAGGTAGGATTCTGAAAGCTTAACTGTGTCTCCCAGCCCTCTTTTCCCTCAGGCAAGTTGAACTTCTAACAGTTTGCTGGATATTTCACTTGACTTCCTTCTTTCTTGGGCTGTTAGGCCCCTGTTTCTGCCCTCACTGACTTAATGATATCCAGGGCAGTTGGTTGTGAAAGCTTGCCTGATCTGATACCCCTCCCCTCTTCCTGGGGCTGATTCGGTGCTGAAGGGGATCTTTTTTGAGATTCAAAGGGTGCTCAGCTAGCCAAACTCACTGAAAAGAAACCACTCTCCACTTTCTGCCAGATCCCTCTTCCTTCCAGGGAGGAGAAGGTTTTTTCTCCATTCAGTTGGTTGCTGTGAGCCAGGGGTTTTACTGAGACTATTTGCCTTGAGGTTGGAATATATATGCATTCCCAGCAAAAGGGATGAATAACTCATGGTTTTCATTTGGCCTTTTGTCTCTTTGTCCCTCTCCCTCCTGGATGATGCTCAGCATTCTTCTGGTCAGCAAATCGCCAAAGCAGCTCCCTCAGATAGGTTTTTGCCTTTGTATTGGTCAACCAAAAGGGGTGCTGATACAAAGTATCAGGAATCTGTTGGTTTTTATAAAGAGTATTTATTTGGGATAAAAGCTTACAGTTACAAGGCCCTAAAGAATCCAACTCAAGGTTACTTCCTTACCAAACTCTATTGCCACATGTTGAAGCAAGATGGCGGGTGACCTCTGCAAAGGTTCAGCCTTCTTCTTCCCTCTTAAGGCTCGATGGTTTCAGCTTCTTCTGATCTCAGCTGTAGGCTGACATAGGGCTCATCTCTCTTGCTGGAGCTCATTTCTTTCTTGGCTCAGCTGTTTTGGTCTCTTCACAAGGTCAACTGTAAACTATCAGGAGAATTGCTCATCTCTCTTCCTGGGGCCATGTCTATGGAGCACTCTGTCTTTCTATGTATCTCTTTTTCCTGTCTTCTTGGTTGAGTATCTGATTATGTAGTCCACCAAGGGGACAGGGACTCGACCCTGCATACACCCTAATGACGTGGTCGAATCAAAGCCCTAATCTTAACATATTTAATCAAAGACATCTCAGCAGAATCTAATACAACCAAAGGGTATCATGCCCAGAGGAACAGACCAGTTTACAAACATAATCTCCATTTTTTGGAATTCATAAATAATGTCAAACCACTATAACCTTCCTCCATTGTTTTTGTGAGAGAGTTGAGCCCTGCCTAACTTCTTGACACCATCTTCCCAGAAATCCCATGAATGTTGTTTCTTTTTTTTTTTAAAGATTTATTTATTTATTTATTTATCCCCCTCTTGCTGCTTGTGTTTCCTGTGTCCATTCGCTGCGTGTCTTCTCTGTGTCTGCTTATCTCCCCCTTGCTGTGAGGTCCTGCTGCATCAGCCCACCACACCGCTCAGGCCGGCGTGCCCTCACAAGGAAGCCTAGGGAAGCGAACCCGGGGCCTCCCATATGGTAAACGGGAGCTCCATCCGTTGAGCCATACCCGCTTCCCTGAATGTTGTTTCTATGCCTGCTAACACTACATCTATTCTGCAACCCATGGATCATGGAGTAATTTTGACTTTTCTTAGTTTATTTATCATTTGTAACTGCTCTTTATATATTCTGGATACTGGTTTCTTATCAAATCTATAATTTGCAAATACATTCTCCCATTCTGTAGGTGGCCTTTAAAGTTTTTCAATAATTACCTATGATGCACAAAAGTATTCAATTTTTTTTGAAGTCCAATTTATCTATTTTTCTTTTGGTGTTATTTCTAAGATTACATTATCACATCCAAGACCATGAAGATTTACCAATATATTTTCTTCTAAGAGGTCTTTCTTGCTACCTCTTATATTTATATTTAGGTTGTTGACACATTTTGAGCTAATGTGTGTATATGGTGTAAGGTAAGGATTTTAATTCAGTCTTTTAAATGTGGCCTTAGGTAATCTGGATTAAGGCCCACCCTGCTAGAGCTGGCCACAATTTAGTAAAAAATAACATCTTCAGAGATCCTATTTTGAATGGGTTCACACCTACAGGGAAGTAGATTAAGGTTAAGATATATTTTTCTTTGTTTTTAGAAGGTACTGAGAATCAAACCTGGGACCTTGTACATGCAAAGCATTTGCTCAACCACTTGAGCTACATATGCTCTCCAAGAACATGTGCAATTATTTTTGACAAGAGTACCAAGACCATTCAATGGGGAGAGAATAGTCTATTCAAGGAATGGTGCTGGGACAACTACCTGAAGGACCATATTTAAAATTTCTTGTAGGCAGGTCTATTAGCAACAAACTCCTTCAGCTCTTGTTCATCTGGGGATATCTTAATTTCTCCTTCATTTTTAAGATAGTTTTTCTGGATAAGAATTTTTGGTTAATAATTATTTTCTTTCTCTATGTTAACAGTGTGTTCTCATTCCTTTACTACTAACTTTGCTTTTGATGAGAAATATATTGTTATTATTATTGACAAGTCCTTTTTATGTGTGAAGTCACTTCTCTCTTGCTGCATTCAAGTATCTCTTTGTTTTTGTTTTTGAACATTTTGATTATGTGTTTCAATGAGGATCTCTTTTCCTTTATACATCTTGGAGTTCATCAAACTTATTGAATATGTAGGCTTACGTCTTTATCAAATTTGGTAAATTTTCTGCAATTATTTCTTTAAATAATCTTTCTGCCCCTTTCTGTCTGTCTGTCTGTCTCTCTCTCTATCTCTCTTTTATCTTTGGGATTTCCATTATGCTTATGTTGATATGCTTGATGGTACTCCACAGATCTCTTAGTCCTTCTTGAGTTTTCCTTATTCTTTTATCTTTCTGTTTCTCAAATTGGATAATTTCAATTGACCCAACTTCCAGTTTGCTATTTAATAATTCTACATACTCAAGTCTACTCCTGAAATTCTCTAGTGAGCTTTTCATTTCAGGTATTGTATTTTTAGCTACAGAATGTATCTTTGGTTCCATTTTATAATTTCTAATTCTTAATTGACATACTCTATTTGTTCATAAATTGATTTTTTTGAGGGTGGGTGTCAATATCTGTGTTCCTTCAGGGAGTTTCTGTTAATTTCTTTTGTGAATATGCTATACATTTTAGTTTCTTTGCACGCTTTAAAAAATTTTTGTTGAAAACTAAACATTTTGAATATTACGATATGGTAATTCTGGAAACCAGGTTTCCCCCTTCCTCACAGTTTGGGTATGTTGGTGTTGCTGTTTTTTAGTGATCTCTATTCTTTTTTATATGTGTTTGTTCTGTTAAGGAAGATTCAGAAACTCTTAATGCTATGCAGAAGCAGTTTTATTCAATCAAAATAGTTTCAGGTTATATTAAATGATTATAACAATTGAGCAATCACAAAAAAAGAAGAGTAATTAATTAAAGGCATAGGAAAGAATGAGAGTATATACAACCAATCACCAAATTGGGGGAAAACTCAACTTCTAAACTCTCATGTGGCAAGGGGCTCCTTTGTGGCTGAACAGAGTCCCAGTTGGAAAAATGGCCCCAGGCATGGCATTCGCTCCTGGTTGAGGCTCTGATTGGTAACTTGAAGACCACCCCTTTTAAGGGGTACTGAACCTCAGAACTCCAATGAGTCTTTCAATTCATGAGGAGATACCTCATCAAAAGTAACTAAATCCATCTGGCCGGGGGTGGCCAGCCCTCCACAGGAGAGCCACGGTATCTCCAGGGGTCTTTGTTCTATTCTATTTATGTTACACTGAACAGGAACATAAAGGTTTTTAGCTTTTAGTTTTACAGGGGATACAAACAAGATGTGTAAATATCACGCCT
>JAQZBX010028270.1:0-27875 GCA_029593785.1 Cabassous unicinctus | reverse complement strand
CCGGGAAGCGAACCCGGGGCCTCTCATATGGTAAACGGGTGCTCTATCCATTGCGCCACACCCGCTTCCTGCCGTGAGGTTGCTGCATCAGCCCACCCCACCGCTCAGGCCGGCGTGCCCTCACAAGGAGGCCTTGGGACGCTAACCCGGGCCTCCCATATGGTAAATGTGGGCTCTAACCACTGAGCCACACCCGCTTCCCGATACATGCAGTTTTATCTGCAAAGGCTCAGGTGTTTTTAAAGGCCCAAAGTCTGGACATGCCCTGCCAGATAGGAAGTGTAAGGTGAAGAGCTCAGTGCAACAGCTAAGAACCGGGGCTCAGCTGCCATGTCTAATTCACACTGTCACTGCGACTCACTTCTTGGAGCAAAAAGGTGTCATGGTGAGACACAGCAGTGCTTTGGGTTTGGCTGGTCAGAAGCCTTCAGATTCTGAGCTTCTGCAGAGCCAATGATGAGGATGGAGCAGGCATGTGGGGACAAAGCAATTCAATTGAACAAACTGCAATATCTAATATGCATGGACCAGTAGATGACACTATGAGGGGACCTGGAGCAAGTTGAAAACTCTGGGGAACACCAAGGGATGTGTCCCTTGTCTTCTTGGTCTTTTACATGCACCAAGAAATTCACTTCGTTCCTAGCCTTTGAAGGCCTTACAATCCAGAGAAAATTAGAAGGACACCCAAATGTATGTAAAGCATGTGGAACAAATGGAGTGCTAAGGAGAATGTCTACATTTCCAAGGGCATTTAGATGAGATCTTACCAAGTTGGAGGTAGGGACAGTGGCAATCCAGGAGATGCTTTATGGAGGAAATGATGGTTGAGGGGGTCTTGAGGCATAGATAAGATTTCAGAGAAATAGAGAGGGAATTAATATTCATTAAAGGCTATTACTCTTCAAAAAAACTGCTTGAAATATGACAAGGTCCTATAGCAAGGAAGTGACAGGATTCAAAATCAGAGCTTGTTGCCATGCCATTCAAACTGAGGGTGTTTTTCCCCAGATTTATGGGCAGAAAAGTGAAGAGTTTGAGCAAAAGTAGAGGTTTTAAGTGTTGTATTGTGGCAAGCTGAGAGTTTCATGGTACACCAACTTGGTGTTCTCAGTGGGGGGCAGCACAACCTAAGAATTAATGAGATATATCTGTATATACACTGACAAGGTATTGATGAGGGTAAAAAGCAAGTTGCAGAACCTAGTGTTTAGTGTAATCTCCTTTTGTAAAACAGAAACAGTTTATTGTTGTATCACAGTGGCTAAATGCTTTCTGAAGCCGGACTGCTTGGATTCCTATCTGGAAATTCTAAGCTGTGTGGTCCAAGAAAAATCACTTAACCTCTCTGTTTTTCTAATTTTCTCATCTGAAAAATGGAATGAATAATAGTATGTACTTTATATTGTTCTGAAGAATAAATGTATTAATATATATTCAGCTCTTAGGTGCCAGGCACATAGTAAGCACTCATGTTTTTGTTACTATTGTGTAAATAAAATCATTTGGAAGGATGGATATCAATTTGTTAAGTGCTTTAGCCTAGGGAATGAGATTTCTGGGTATTTTAATTTTGGACATTGTATCTCTATTTCATTTAAATATTTTACAGCAAATATTGTAAAAACAAGACAAAACAAAACAAAATAAAGAACAAAACCAGCAGGCCTATTTTAAAAGTTGGTATTAGGTAACTCTATTTCTATAGGATTTTTTCTTCAATTGGCAACAGGCCTGCTAAAGACACATTTGGAGGTGTCTATGGTTCATTCAGAGAGCTATTGGGAACAGGTGTCTAAGGAAGCATTGTTTGGGTCCCACAGACCACATCTGGAGTAATGCCTCTTGTTTTAATGAGGGCTGGTCCAGCTCTTGCTGCCTTCCCCATTCTGCCCTTCCACCCTCGTCTGGACTGGGCATGGTTTCCTGGCTAAAAGATCTTCTCAAGAGCCCTTCAGGTCTCCTTTGGGAGTGGAAAATCCAGGGCCTGTGGTGAGACCTCCAACTTTGCCAGCTGTGCTCCCTCTCTAGCCTCCCGTAAGGAGAGAGATCCCTAACTAAAGGATGAAGGGAGGCTGGGTAGGCTCCGTCCTGTGTGTGAGGGTCAGACAGTGAGGCTTGAAAGGTCCGTGGTCTGAGAACTAGGGGCCAGTGGTTTTTAAAATTCTGTTTCCTGGGTTAGAGATCACTCTGCCCTTCTTTCTGACCTTCCAACTCAGAAGTTTTCTCCCATAATCCTAGACAGCTCTTTTAAATGAGTGATTTTGGTCTCCAGGCAGGTGCGATGAAGAAGAAGGGATGATTTGCAGTGATCCATCTCCACCCGTAGAGCTGGAACCATATGCTTTCATGATGGGGGTGGAGTGCAATGTCCTTCCTATGTGGAAGATGGAGATTGAGCACTCATATCTGCTTATAGATGCGTGTTTACTTAAGTTTTATCTGAAACCACCTGCAAGAGAGTAGCCCTTGATTATCTGGAAAGGCAAATCCGTCTCTTCTCTGCTTTCATCTCCGTCATCTAGTTCGGTCTCCTCCTTCCACCACCCTGATTCATTCTTGGAGTAACAATGGTAGCAGAGTGGTTAAAAGAGCACTTTCTGGAATCAGACCTGTATTTGAATCTTAGTTCTGCCTCCTACTAGTTGTCCGGCTTTGGGAAAATTATATAACCTCTTTAGGCCTCAGTTTTGTCCCCTGTGTAATGGGGATATAATAGTACTTATCTCCAGATTTTTTGTGGGGACTCTGAGATGAGTCACATGATGTTGCACAGCACCTAGTATTCAATAAATACTCAATAAGTACTAATGATTATCATTAGAAAGTTGTGGCAGTGAAGGCTGAGCTGGAGCATCAAGAGGCAGGGCAGAAGGGAAGGTTCGGGAAGAAAGGAATGTCTGCCCGCCGTATCTATTACCATAAAAGATGCTCATGCTCTGTGCCCCAGGAATTCCATTTCTTGTTATCTGCCTGGAGAAATGTCACATGTATTTACAAAGATGTAGGCATACTGTGATTATTGCAGCACTTATGGCTAGGAAGCAATTGGTACATCTGTATCAGAACACACTCTGCAGAGGATAAAACAATGAGGTGGAGCAGTATGCCTCAAAGGTAAAGCTTCCCAAGACACACTGACATGTGAACAAAGCAAATTGTTGAATTATATGGGCAATATGATTCCATGAAACAATAGCATGTATATTTCAGCAAATATGTGTGTGTGTGTATGAATAAAAACTTATCCAGAAGGATACCCCTTAAGGCAATACAGCTGGGAAGGACCTGGGATTGGAGGTGGTTATCAAATGGAATTCTAGGCATAAACCCAGTATTAGAATTCCTTATAAAGAGAATATATACATATACTGTACAATTAAAAATGACCAAAAGCAGAAAAAGAAATGCCTGTCTGGCCAAGAATGGGAAAAATATGACTGTCAAACTAAAGACTGATGAGAAATTCCCACCCCTCCTCACCTAGGCTTCCTCCCACCCCTGCACCCCTTGGCAGAAGATGAAGCCAATTATCCTGGTACCTGCACCAGCTCACAGGGGCTGCAGCTTTAAGAGTAATAAACATGTTGGAGAGGCAGTGTGGTGAGCTCAGAGCAAGTAGATCTGTGTTTGAATCCTGGCATTACCTTGAAATTAACAATATGGCTTTATGCAAGTCACTTTTCCTCTCCAAGCCTTACTTTCTTTAACTCTAAAATGGAGAAAGTAACCACTATCCTGTATCAATTTTTAAAGGTGATTGCGATGCTTGTATGGAATTGTGGCTGTGAAATAGTCTATAAACTGGAAAGTACTTTTGTAAGAGTACTGCAATTCTGCTGGCAGTCAGGTTTGTGGCAGCCATGCCGCATTCCTCTGGAGCTGGGGAGTGTTGCAGAACCGAGCACACAGCAATAAACACGCAGCTCTAATAAGGCTGAAGATCATAGCAGCTATTCTCTTTGATGTATAAGATACTGAAATGATTTGCAGAAAGGCCGATAGGTCATATTCATGGAGAAGGGAGGACATGGTCCTGAGGTCAGAGAGATGGTAGAATGGGGCAGCAGTCTCTGAACATCTGGGAGACCTAAGCAAGCCTCTAGTTATGCAAGGCATATGCTCGAGGTAAGTGAGATCAACCTTGGAGAAATAGACCACAGATTACCTCCTCTGACCACTTGATTCACCTCCTCCTTCAATCCTGACAGACTCTCACTGCTGTGCCCCAGGGCCCCGAGGTGCCAGGTTTCAAAGCTCATTCCTTGTGTGCCTCTTCCCTTTTATCCAGCATCACACAGTCGGATTCCCCAGCTGTGTAAATGAAAGCTTTTGGTGCACTAGGACTTCAAGTTCAGGGACAGGGATGGCTACCTAAGGAACCCTTCTCGAGGTGAGAGTATGTTTTGTTTATGAGGGAGACCAGTACGTGAGAATATTGATGAAAGGGAAATACAGTGGTAGAGTCCACAGCATATGAACTTTAGGGAGGACATGCAGTAGGATAAGTCTGGCAAGTGTGCGTGGTTGTGTGCGGCTTTGGGAGCCCTGCAACTTACTCTATAACCTTGAGAAAGTCATTTATTGTCTCTGAGCCTCAATCTCCTCATCTGCAAAATTATTTGGTTGGTCTATGTCAAGGGTCCCCAATCAGAACCACTTAGAGCCTTGATACTCAAATGTTGGGTCTATGGCAGCATCACCATCATCTGAGGGCTGTTACAAATGCAGAGCCTGTGGTCCCATCCCAGACATCCTAAGTTAGAATTTCCATTTTTGATGACATCCTCGTGTTGAAAAGCCCTGAATTAGAGAATCTTGTTAAAAATACACATTTCTGGGTCCCCATCCTGGGAGATTCTGTCTCAGTAGTCTGGTATGATGTTTGGGAATCTGTATTTTTGACAACTCCTGCACAGCTTGTTGAATTATAGGACTGCTAAGGGCTCTTCCTGCTCTAAGACTGATTTTGTTGATACTTAAGAATCTCTGGAGGAAAGTGTGATACTCTGAGGATGAGTGGGTGGGGGAGTTGAGGATGGATTTTGCCAGGACGGGAACAAAGGCTTGTTCTTTAGGTATCTGTGAGTTGCTCAGTATATGAGATAAGAAAGAACTCTGTCTAGAAGATGCTGCCTATTTCACATCTGGGATTAATGACTGTCGGCAGCTCCCGGTTAAGAAGGTAAACTCATTTAGCTCTGGACACTAAAAAACAGGCAAATTCAAAGACAGAGAGTGCTAATCTAATTGCACTGAATTAGCCTAGGGAAACTCAACTTCAGAAAACCACAAAGGGATCCTTTATGAGGGGTTTCAAAAGCTTTGGGGCTTCAGCACTCCTCATAGGAGCTTGCATTACAAAGCATAGGCGCTGTGTGGAGAAGCCCCTCTCCCTGGCATCTCAGCATTGTTCTGTTCTATTATGCTTTCTGAATGAATTTTCTGCCCAGCTCTATGGTGTTTTCAGTCTAGCATTAGGCTTTAACAGGGAGAATCTCAGGACTGAGAGGCCATCAGTGATACATGCCATCAGTCCTGTGGATACCATCGTCCTGGTGGCCTTGTCCGTGGTCCAGTGCATTTTCTGGCAGGTCCTCTGGCTCTGACACTCTCTTATTCTGAGGACCTCATTTCTTAAAACCAGTCTCTTACATAACCAAGGTGATTTCCTTTTAATAATCCTTTGTCGCATTGTGTGTGTGTGTGTTTGTTGTTCAATTTATTCATCATCCAATCCATAAAGAAGGAAAAGCAAGGTACAAATAAGTTTATGGGATGATTCAGAGAGCTTACAAAGATCATGTGGTAATTTGGGAATCAGAAAAGAAGGAAACATAGGTATTGGGAAGGTTTGTCTCTGCCCTGTGTTTCGTCTACTCTTCTGCAGCAAATTACAAATTTCAATCCACAAAAGAAGCTTGCGTTTCTTCTGCATTCCTCCTGGGAGGTGGACTTCCAGTCTCTGTTTGCATACCTCCACTGACAGGGAGCCTCACCACCTCTGAGGCAGCCCATTGCACCATTTGACAGAGTTGCTAGAAAATTCTGAACTATATTAAGCCAGAATTTGTGTGTTTTTTAAAATTTAAATTATCTATCAATTTACTTGAATTCTTCCCTTGGAGCTATATAGAATAAATCGAATCTAATGTTTCTTGATATGGGGTCCCTGGATACCCAGGGGGTTCATAATATAGTAATGAGGACTCAGCATCCATTTTAAACATTTCAAAGACTCTAACAAATTGCATATTTACTTCTGAAAAAGCTCTATAGACTAACTAAAAAGCATCACATGTCTTTTGTTTTTTTCCTTAGGTCTACACAGTGTGGTGACATTTTGTTATCCCATGATGCTCAGTATTTCTGGCAATTACTTATGTCTTTGAATAGCAGAGGTAGGGAAAATAAGTTGAGGATTAATGGGATTTGGTAAGCAAATTTTTAAAAACATAGGTTTTATGAGGGAGAGAAATCCAAACAGATTAATTGGTAAAATGTTTAGAAATCTTTGGTCTCTCTTTCACATGCCATTCTTCAGATCTAGAAAGACAGTGATCAGGTGTGTTTTCTCATCGTACTAAGCACTTCCTTGGGGGAACTGCCATATTTAAGGGATCTGTCAATAGATTGTACCTCAGTTGGGATAATTCTCCAAAGAGTGAAGTTGCTTAGCAAGGTCCTCAATTCCTTCCGACTTTTGAGCCCGAATATAACTATTTCTTATAATAACTGAAATATGCTACAATAGCTGTGATTGAAACTGTGCTATCAGGGAAGAATTTGGAAGAGATAATCCTCAGCTGACACAGCTAAAAAGATTTAGAGAGAGTCACTTGCCAAATATCTTCATTTTACAGCTGGGAAAACTGAGGTCCAAAAAGGTCATGGAACCCTCTCAAGGTCATGCCACTAGCTAAGTTCTGGATCCCAGGTTTCCTGTTCTTTGGGCCAGGGCTGCATTGCTTATAAAGCCGCTTCAAAACCTGCAGAAAAATGTCAAGATGGCTAGGCGTGGAGACAGTGCCATTCATCTTAAAAATCATTCTAGCGTCTGCTAACTGATGAAGGAAATAAAGTTAATGATGCCCGAATAAATGTGATGCTGTCACAGGACACATACACAGGCTGCCTGGAAGGGAGCTCTGCAGACCCGCAGCAGAAGGGAAAAAGGTTTTAATGTACTTTTAAATGGAGGACTGTCTCCCCTTTCTATAAGGACAGGGATGGTGGCATTTGCCACCTCTGTCTTCCCTGCAGAGTGCCTAGTTTTGAATTGGACACATAATCATGTGATAAATAACTGGCGAAAAAATGAAGGCAGAGTCACCACTGAAGTAAACTCATTCTTAGTCTTTGGGGATATGGGCCCCTGTCTTTGATAAAGAAGTTATCAGAGGCTGAAGGGAAGTTGAGGGTGTCTAATTCAGTCATTTGAGTTGATTCATGAGAAAATTGAGTCCCCATAAAGGGAAGAGGCTTGTCAAGATCATGGTGAAGGATGGGAGCAGATCAGACTCTAAGAGCACACTCTCTCAGATCATAGCCCAACTGTTCTTTCCAGTGCAACCTCTTTGACAAGGTGCTCTAAAAAATGAATTCCCTAAATATTCTCAGATAGGTTATTACCAGTTTTGCCAATATCCAGAAGTTTTGTGCCGGCTCATAACCCCATTTACCAGCCCAGGGTCCTTGCCTAAGTTGTCCCTTGGAAATAAAAACATGACGTTTTATTTTCTCTCTTTCGTGGTTCCTAAGCCCAAGAAGGGGGTGGACTGATTGATGTTTTGATGGCACCTAATGTAAAATTGTGCTAGGGGACTTCTTTCCATAGGAAAGAGTCCTTGGTCTATTTCCAAAGCTCCTAAACTCTATAGTGCCCAAAATGCAAAGATAAGATTGGAGGCAGAAAACAGCTATGTCACCAGGAAGAAAAGATTGAGGTGGTCATCTGTCCCCTCGGCAAGCTTGAGGACCAGGAAGCCAGAATCAACATCTCAAGAGAAAGCTCATTTACCTTTTAACTGGATCGTTTTTCAGGACTGAGATATGGAATAATTTATTTGCCATGTTCCTTTTGACCCTAGTGTGGATAGAAACATCTTCCCTTCAAGGTTTGCTAAGCTTTCTTAGCAAGCGAGTACCATATTCAGTACAAAACCTTGTGCAAGGAAGCATGTACTTGAATGGGGGCTGGAAGTGGTGCATAAAGAAAATCCAGTCAACTTTTGGGAAAACCACCCATTAATTAGACCTAGTACACATGCAGGTATCTTTTATCTTTTCTTTTTTTGCTTTACTGGGTGCTTTCTGTATTTCATGAAGGATGTTTTCTCAAGGAAGCTAGACTTATCTCTTCATTATAATTAGTCATCAGAATATCTGATTTAAAAACTTGGTCATTCTATATTAGCGGTTCTCAATTGTGGGCAATTTGTTCCTCTGGAAAATTTGACACTGTCTGGAGACATTTTTGATTGTCATGACTGGGGTGTGGGGGTGCTATTGGTATCTGGTAGGTAGAGGCCAGGGATGCTGCTAAACATCCTGCAACATACAGAACAGCCCCCACGACAAAGAATTTTGCAGTTCAAAATGTCAATAGTGCTGAGGTTGAGAAACACTGTTAAAGTGAGGATAAAGACCATGAGTCCATTTGAATTACTTAGAAGGCAAGATAATTTTGGGGTCACACTGGGCCCTTCTTAGTCAAATACCTCTGTTAGGACTCCGGGAATCAAAGCCAAGTTCCTTTTGGCTTGAAAGGAGGTTTGTAAAGAATGTACTTCTACCATAAAAACATTTATTTCCTTATTGATTTTGACCTATCCCCAACTGAAAATAAAGAAACAAAATTTAGGTTATTGAATCCTAGATTGTTACTTATGGAATTTTAGAACCATAGGCTTCTAAAATATTGGAGCAGGAACTTCAGCCAAATAACCTCCTTTTACTTACGGAGACAGTTAATCAGCACTGCAATGCTGTTTGTTTTCCAGGACCCCGTATCTCTTTTCCCCTCAGCTCTTTCTAAGGCCTCAGTTCAGTCTCTGTGTCGGCACTGTAGGAGATTTCTGCCTCACTCACTTCAATTGTTGTTTTGTTTGTTTTGATGTCATTATTGCCATTTCGCTGGTTGTGTGCTGATGCTGCAGCACTTCTGTTATTGAGAAGCTTTCCTTTCCTAGCCCCCAAATTTCCCCAACAAGGTGAGCAGCTGGCATCATTTAATCTAAGCAGTACCTGTGTGCCTTAGATGATTGGATTGGCTCATTGCAACACAGTGTGTGTCCCCTGGGGAAGAAAGGGTTATTCACACAGAACCTGCTAGGGAGGAGCCAGTCTCCATTGACCCCCACATATATTATAATAAGCCCTCAGATTTTAATACTTTTGTATTTTCACCTAAAATTTTTTTTAAAAATTGAGAGATTAAGAAATGAAAATACCAATTGAACAAAGACAACCTACTCGCTTTACCTCCTTGAGATCTTTCTTTTTCATCTCCCTGGAAAAATTGCTGAGGGTATTTCCCTGGTTCAATTCCTATTTTGGTTATTTTCATGTTTCAGAAGTAACCATTCCTCTATTTTGCAAGTGCAATGGTACCACCCCCTTTTCCAGCTCTTCATAGTCGACTCTTCTTTCGTTAAAACACATGGAATTATATCCACATTCATTGTAGCTCATGTATGTTTTAACCTGTGTAGGGGAAAGAGATGTAGAGTGATGCTTCCTGATAGGCCACCACCAGTTTACTTGAAGAATTAAGTCAACCTTATCAAAATGATTACAATGCAAATCTTTTAGAATGTGTCTCCTTTTTGTGAAAAGCAATGTCTGGGAGAGGAAAATCAAGCATTGCAAATTGTTCATCAAGAAAAAAGGTTTAGGAAGGGTAAGATGCGCTGCACTTGGTACTATTAATTTGCTTCTTAATCTCTTTGGTTCAATTCTGTCTCTGGTAAGCCAAACAGAGAATAAATTTGCATACAAATGTTACCAAATTCACCAGCTTCCCAGCATTTTGCACTACTACTACATATCAGGGGAGAAAGGATCTAATTTTGTTAAGTTAAAAAGACATTTCTTGCCTTTTCCCTCATATACTAGCTACATTTTGCTACATTTCACCAGGCCATGGGTTGTACTTTTTGTTCTATCTCACTCTCTATTTGCATTCTGATCTGTGGGCAAGACTGTGGCCTATCAAAGAATTATTTGAACTGGAGATTAGAAGCTTTATCATTGGGTATCTCAGAGAAAGGGGGTCTTTTTCTACCCGAAGAGAAAGGCATGAAGAGAGGCTCACAAGTAGAACCTTACAATGGGTATATGTCATTCATTTAATGAACCAATGGATTAGTCAAACCAAGAATTATTTGCTGGTTTATGATGAGAGAGGATAAGATTTGGTGGTTACTTATTTAAAAACAATAACCTGGAGTTGAGTTTTCAAATGACTGTTAATCCAATGCCTTGGTAAGATATGAGAGACAGGCATCTAAAATGAGGAAGATTAATGATCCCTGCAGGTCATAGAAGAAGAAGAATTTTTTTCAATTCATGTAAATGGAATTTATCATAAACATCTCTGAATACAGCATGATTCACCCACTTACAAAAGAGCTATCTATTTCAATACTTCCTGAAGAGGTGATTTTTCACTTTTCACCTGTACTAACATAAATATGCAAGCCTGGAGGCAGAAAATTTTAACCTGGGAGACAATGAATGGGGAGACTCAGTTAATGAGTCAGGGATAGGCATAAATTAAGAAACAAAACAAACCAGAATTGCCCATCAGTTCAGGATCTGCCACTGCTGGATTAACAAAGTAGAGTTTGGAAAGGTGGGTGGGGAAGAAGGAGACAAACTTTCAAAAGGGAAATATTTCCCAATATCTGTTCCTAAGTCGATTCTTTGCACCAAAGCTGAGGGCTTTACAAGCTGAGGTCATTAACACTATTCATTTCCAAACACTAACCATCAACCACCACCACCCCTGCAGAAAAATAAACTACAAAAAAGGAGAGAAAATGAAATGTTCTGTGTCCAGCGAGCTCGAGTGCAACCTTCTCCGTCACCGCTAGTTGTCACTTGGCTCCCAAACGCGAGAGCTGAGGTTTTCGGCACTGCGGTTAGAGAGATTGCAGTCCTAATTAAACTGAGTAACTCCTAAAGCTTCCCCTTAAAGTCCTCAGCCTAGTGTGAGTCAATATTCAGGGGGGCTGGGGGCCAGTGGTGAGGGGTGCATCGGGCGGAAGAACAAACAAACAGCAAGAAACAAACAGCTCCCAGAGCAGCGACTGTCTCAGACCTCCACGCACAAGCCAGACACCCTGCGGGCGGCGGAGGGGGGAGGGAGGGGGATGAAGGACCCGATTGCAGCGGTGTACAACACCCCCTCCCCCCAAATGAGGGGGCCGCGGACAGAGTCATTCTCCCTGCTTCTCCCCCACCACCCATTTCCATCAGAGTGATGTGGTCAGTAGAAAATAGCATACCTGAAGAATACAATGGTCTCCCAAAGGTAGAGTCGAAGAGTATTGAAGCTGTACATTTTTCAGGTCCTTGTGCTTTGTAGTCCACGAGTTATGGGGGCAAAAAATGTTTCAAATTGGCACTTACAAAACCAGCGAGCTATTGAAAAATAATCCAGATGTTAAGGGGAGGTGGGACAGGGGTGCGGGGGGAGAGCCCCAGGGGAAATTGGAGCAAGGGATTATAAGGTACCACGGACAGCGTCGGCCGCGAAGCGTTTCAGCACCACGGAGAGCGTCCAGCCCTGGTTTTCAGGAGCGCGAAGAGTATTGCTGTTTGTTAAACTCCAGCGTGTCTGTTGGCTCCCTGCGGCGCTGGGGAGGCACCTTTGGGGGTGGGTATATTTTCCTTTTTACCCCTGTTTTTCTGTTTAAATGGCCAGCTCCATGCAAGAAAAAAATCTTCTGTGGAGATTAGAGCGCTAGCCTCGGACCGTTAGATTGGGCGAGCATCTTAGGTAGAGAGGGGGCTTTATTCCCCTGCGCTGGCCTGAAAGGGTGGGGGTGGGGGTAGGGGCTAGGGGAAAGCGGTTGACGGCGCTGCCTTCAGTTAATTCCCAGGGAGAGTGCCAAGCTGGCGCATCGCGACTGAGTCCCGGAATCTCGTTCCCTTGCCTCCGCCGTGTCCGTCTGCTGTCGCCTTGCGATTCCTGTTTTCTGGTCCCAGCCGAATAAGTTATGATCGCTGCAGGAAAGGTGTCCCATCGCTCGGGGCTGCAGGAGTGAGAGAGCTCAGGACAAGTTTCATGGGCTGCGGTGGTCCATGGCGACCCCGCGGGGCTCAGGAGTCCAAGGATTCAGATGCATCTCGGTTTTCTGAGCCCGCCCATCTTCCTTTGGCCAGGACTCCTTCAGATCTTCAGACTTTCTTACTGCATTAATTTAACAAACTGGCGCGTGGGGGATGGGGGGGCGGTGGTCGATGGGAGGGGGTGGCGAGGCAAAAAAAAAGGGGGAAAAACTCCTTAGTATCTTCAAACCCTTCCCACTCGCGGTGCTCATTGGCCCGCGGCTGCAAAAACCAGATCCTCTCCCGGAATTCGGCCAATTGCGTGTTTGACTCTGGATTCAGTTTAACGCTTAGTGTGCTGGACAAGATCTGCGCCCCAACAGCTCTGAGTGTGGATGGTGGGATGGGGGAGGTTATGGAGTTAATCTCTGGAGCTCTCTCAAAATATTGCCTTGAATTTTAAACAATGTAGGTGTATGTGAGTAAAACACCACCGCCCCCAGTTCAGACTTTCTTCTTGGCTCAGTTTGTCATTTTAAAAGGGAAGAATTGAACAGAATCCCTGAGTTTCTTTTGAGCTCTGAAGTTATAGTATTTGGCCCTGGAAAGAAAAGAGAGGTTTTCAAAAAGAAGTCTGGTCAATGATAGGGTAAGGCCACCTCCAGATCCATTGTAGCAGGAAAATGCAGGAGAAATTCTAGGGTCACTACCCGGCACCCTTTCTGGAAATAAGGAAGATATGCCCTCTTCTAACTGGACAAGAGACAGTTTCACTCACATCTCATAAGCTGGGGAAAACTGAGTTTCAGAGAAATTGTGCCTTGTTCTAAAGGAATGGCAGAGCCAAGTTGTACACACAGGTGTCCAGTAATTACCACTCCCTCTCCCTGTTTTTCCTTCCTCCTGCCTTCCTCTCCCCATCCCCCACCTTATTTGAGTCTCAAAAAAATCATCTATATATTCTACCCTAGAGTCCAGCTGGAGAGGTGGAGTTAATCAGAATTCCTCTGAGCTATGGGACCTTTCTGGATTAATAGCCTCTGCAGGATTTTCTCGCTGATTTGAACTCTCTGGAATTCAGGGAGGGGTAGGACTTCCCCCTTCCCCAGCAGGCTCCTGAGAAGGAACAAACCTTAGTAGCTGTAGAACACCCTCCTTTTGAATATTTGGAGGCTGGATAGCCCTTGAATAATTCTTAACAGATCAGCTTTCTCCGGGCCCAGACCCTCTCCCAAGGAAGGAACTCTGGGAAGATTTGACTGCCATTCTCCTACCAGCAGGTTTTCTCCACACCGCAACAACACATCCCAAACCATTCTCTCTTTTATTGGCTCTCAGAGTCCAGACTAGGGTAGGCTGCTGAAAATTTCCATGGAGTTTTGAGTGATGACTGAAAAGGAAGTTTTGCTTTAAAGGTTTGCACTCACGTGAATCTGATTATCTATATATCTGTCTATCTAGTTTAACCTTTATTACCATGCCTTTCATATGCCAGACACACTGTGCACTTCACATAGTCCAATTTAATTATCACAGTCACACCTTGAGTAAATACTATTATCTTTAGCTTTATGCATGTACTTGTGTACATGTAGGTGTGTACATTTGTAGGTATGTTTGGGCAAGACTAGATGTATATCTCTGTGTAGATAAACATTAATTTGTGATTTGTACCCAACCTAATTCTGAAGTGGATTTGAGGTGGGTATGTATATTTATGCATTTGTGTTTGTAAATTGGCCTCTGTCCTCATAGGCATATATGTATGCTTCTGTGTGTGTCAGTGTGGTGTCCCTAGAGGTCTGGAAGCAAACTGTGAGCTGGCAACATTGTCCTTGTTCCTGACCTGGTTAAGAAGCCCCTTTACAGGGAGTGTAGATGCAGTGCATAGAAGTTTCTTTTTCTTCTCTTTCAAGGGATGCTGTGTATATATGTGTATGAATGTCTCCAAGGATGTGACTTGTGCAAAGGAGGAGAATAATTGTTACCTGGGGTACCTGTTTTCTAGTAAGCTTCTGTCTACTATGAGGCTGATACTTTAATCAGCACACACAAATTGAGCTTGTGCCAAGCACTGGGGATGTGACTGTATATAAAATAAGCAGTACTTTGGACTCGTGGAACATGCAATATTCTCAGGAGTTAAGTGGGAAAAGTCCTTTGTGATCATTCCTCTATACTCTTTACCCTATACTTCACATATTCCTTACTCCTATTCTTGTGTAGGTCACTGTTGGAAATAAACAACTGTGGACTTGCAAGTCAGAAATTTGTATTTTTTATTTTTAGCACTGCTTCAAAAAGTCTGGATGATGTTAGACAAATGACTAAACCTCTCTGGGCCTAAGTCAAATGAGGGCAGTAATGCCCACTTTTCTCACTACAAGAAGTTGCATGGAAGAAATGATATTTGGGTCTAATCTTATTGTGACTTATCATGGTGTGAAACAAAAAATCTTCATGGAATGTAAAGGATTGGCTGCAATGGATGGCCCACTTCTATTCCCCCCTCCCTGAGATGACTCCCTCATCTGTTTGCTCTTTGTTTTTACTTGTTGTCTGCTTGTCGCTTTTTTCTCATTGTCTGCTCATTGTCTACTCATTTCTTCCTTTGGAGGCACTGGGAACTGAACCCGGGACCTCCCATGTGAGAGGCATGTGCCCATCTGCCTGAGCCATATCTTCTCCCCCTGGACCATTTCTATTGATAAGTATTCTGTGTATCCTAATTCCAGTGTAATTCCAATACTTGACTGCTTCCTTATAGGTCCCAGTAGCCAGATACCCTATTAAGTATGAATAATTTTTGACACACAGTGAGACTGATTTTATTACTAAAGAGATTCATTCAATGAACATTTACTGAGCATTTGCTGTGTGTCAGGTGCTATTATAGGCACTGGGGATACAGCAGGGAACAAAACAGGCAAAGATCCCTATTCCAATGGAATGTATCTTCTAGTGGATGGTGACAGATGGTAAATGAGTAATATATGATGTGCCAGGCAATTACAAGGATTAAAAAGAAAAAAAGGAGGGTAAGGGGAAGAGTGATATGGAAGTGGTATTTTATATAAGGAGGTCAGGTCAGGAATGCCTTCTGAAAAGGTGACATTTGAGCAAATAACTGAAGGAAGTGAGGTAATGATCCTTGTGAACCCCAGGGAATGGAGGGAGAGCATTCCAGATAGTGGAATAGGAATAGCAAATGCAAAGGTCTTGAGAGGAGAGTATGCTTGGAGTGTACAAGAAACACCCAGAAGGCTAGTGTGACTGGAATGGAGTGAGTGAGAGGAAGACTGAGAGGAGATGAGGCTAGAGAAGTAGTAGGGAGCTAGATCAATTTGGGTTTTACCTTGAGTGAGACAGGAGGCCATTGAGGGGTTTTGAGCCCAGGAATAACAAGATCTGACTCAACGTTTTAACAGGATTGGTCTGGCTACTATGTTTAGAATAAAATGAGCATGACACTTTCATTAATATGAAAGCAGGAAGACTAGTTAGAGAGCAACTTAAAAAAACAATGTAAGAGATTCTTAGAGAGGGTCTTCTTCAAAACTTTCATTTATAGAAGAGGGCCAATTTTTTCCAGAGAGGTCAAGATACCCAGTACCCTAATTATAGCTAAAGAATCTTTCCACTATTTTTTTCACTCCAAATAAAATGAAGCATATTCACAGAGATAGTCAAGGCAATCTATGAGGAAAGAGACTATCTGGCTTGTTACTGGTATATGCCCAGCATTTGGAACAGTGTATGGCCACAGGAGGTGCTCAGTAAGTACTTCTGGCAAGAATGAATGAGTGAATAAATGAACTAAGGACACAATGATTCATGTTAAGGGCAAGAAAGGAAAGGAAGAGGAAGGAACAGTGTTAATCAGGTGAGATTATATATGTTGTCCTGAGCCTGCTAATGCAATTAACACAATGACAAACCTCTATTCATGATGACATTCACAGAAGAGAGTGCTGGATGCTTCAACATCCTTCAACAGGCTTCAATGATACTTTGTAAAGAGAGATGGATATTTGGAGCAACTGAGCAGCTTGCCTAATTGTGCTGAAGTATTATGATGAATATGCGTCTGAAAATGGGACTGTGGAAGAGGCTTTCCTCCAAGAAGCTGGAGGCATACTGCCAACCTTTCTTAACGCAACTCAGAGAATGCACTTGCTACCTTTTTATTGCAAAGCAATTGTCTGTTCTTTATGCTTTAAAGAAGGGATGTCAGAACCACCTGGGAAATCTGAGCGGCACCAGGAGAAATTTTAGACATGAGGAGTAGATGCATAAAATGTCAAGAGACCTTTCCTCCTATTTTACTGATTAAGCACACAGAGCCCAAGAATGAGGAATGACTGACTTCAGATACCTCTACAAAACTGTATTTAGAGCCCAGGATCCCTGTCTCTCCAGGACTTTGCAACACTTCACTCTAAGACCTAAAATAGAAGAAGAAAAAGTAATATCAGTAAGGAAGAAATGCCTCTTAGGAACACTGATCAGACTCTGGCTTTTTGCCCAGGGACTCCCCAATTTTCTTTTGCCATCAAGTTTATACTTCATTATCTTCTTGCGTTTCATTTCCATCTTTCCCTCAAATCTTCTCTGACTCTTTTCTCTTACCTTCTTTACAATCTGCTCTTAACTCTTCTTTCATGTTTATTTAGCCATTTCCTTATTGGGTCTCTCATCTTTCTCTGCTTCCCCAAGAACTTTGCTATTAAAAAGGCTTGTCAGAGGATATGGTTTTTCTGAGTTTGCTCATTCAATTATTCAAAGATATATACATTGAAAACCTGTCTTGTGTCTGTCACTATGATGAGGTTTTACATGTCTAACAAAAGATTCTTTCATTCAGTTTTCAGCAAATATTTATTCACTACCTTCTATGTGCTAGGAACTATGGAAGATGGGAGAACAAGATGGTATTGCTTGAGAGGGAGGCTGTGGGGAAAAGAGATTCTTGTACTGCACTTTTAAAATCATTTAAAATTGAAGTACATGCATATACATAATGCACAAGTTTTGGTAAATTATTTAAAAAGTGAACATTAACCATTATCAAGACTTAGAACACTACCAGTGCCCTAGAAACCTGCCTTACATCCTTTCCCAGGCATTATGTGCCAAAGATATCTACTATCCTGAACTTTATCACTTCTATCTTGCTGGTTTTTGACTAAATGACACCATTTTTCTTTCATGACATGGGTTGACCTCTAATTTTCCTTTTTAAAATTGTCTTTTAAGGTTTTGGTATAATGGTTGTTGTAATCTCAAAAAACAAGTTGTGTGTTTCCTCTTTTTCTGTTCTTTAGAAATGTCTGGGTAATTTGGTGTTATTTTTTTCTTTAAATATTTGGAAGTGTTCATTCATGAAGTCATCTGAGCCTGGAAGTTTCTTAGAGGAAGGATTTTATTTACAGATTCAATTATTTAATAGATATATGACTATTCAGATTTTATATTTCTTCTTGTACTGATTTTAGCAAGTTGAATTTTTCTAGGCATTTGTCCATTTCATTTAAAATTTTGCTTTTATTTGCATGAATTTGTTATAATAGCCTCTTATCTTGTTAGTGTCTATAGAATGTGTAGTGATATCTTCTCTTTCATTTGTCACATTAGGGATCTGTACTTTGATCTTGTTAAAGTCTATAGAATCTGTGGTGATGTCTTCTATTTTATTTTTCACATTAGGAATGCGCACTTTCTCTCTTTCCTCTTGATTATTCTTTCTAAGAGATTAGCTGCTTTTTTGCTCACTTCAAATAACCAATTAACTTTTTTCTATATTATAAGTTTTGTTTTTATTTCATAAATTTTTGTTCTCAAAGTCCTATTTTGTTTTGGATTTAGTTTACTTGTCATTTTTTCTGACTTCTTAAGATGGATGCTTAGATAATTAATTTTCAACTTTTCTTATTTTCTAATATATATATTAAAGGCTTTGTGTTTTCCCCTGAGCTTTGCTTTAGCTGCATCACACAAGTTGTGATAAGTTGTATTTTCAATATTATTCATTCAAAATATTTTCTAATACCCTCTGTTCTTTATTCTTTGATTTTTTTTGAATTATTGAGAAGTGTACTGTTTAATGATGCCATTCCATTGCTTCCTGGTTTCCATCATATCCTTGAAAAGTCAGCTGAAAGTCTAATTTTTGATCCTTTCAAACCCATACGCCTTTTTTTTTCTTAATGCAACTCAGAGAATCTACTTGCTACCTTTTTATTGCAAAGCAATTGTCTGTTCTTTATGCTTTAAAGATGGGACCTCAGAACCACCTGGGAAATCTGAGTGGCACCAGGAGAATTTTCAGTCATGACATCTTTTTTTCCCTGGAGATTTTTCTATGTTTGGTTCCCAGGTGTTTTATATGATGTGCCTAGGTTTGATTTTCTTTATGAATATTCTGCTCAGGGTTCATAAAGCTTTTTTGAATTATTTGCTTCTTCCTCACTCTATTCTTTCCTTCCAGAACCCCCGTAATACATATTTTAGGTCATTCCACCATGTCCTATATGCCTTTTATGCTATTTTCTGTTTTTTTGTTTTTTGTTTTTTTTGCTTCTTTCCACATTAACCTGGACCTTTTTAAAAACTCTTTTCATGAATCCTTTTTTCTGCTGTGTTTAGTCTTCTTTTATACCTATGTATTGAATTAATTTCAATTGCTTTAATTTTCAGCTTTAGAATTTCCACTTGCTTCTTTTTTTTCTTTTAAAATAGATTCCAGTTCCCTGGTGAAATTCTCTATCCTTTCATCTATTTTCTGGAACATATTAATGATTATTGTTTCAATGTTCCTGTCTGATAATTCTAAAATCTGAATCATCTATAGGTGTGACTCTATTACCTGATTTTTATCTTGGAATTTGGTCATTTGTACCTGTTTACTGGCATACCTGGTATTTTTGGAGTGAATACCTGAAATTGTGTATGAAAAATTATAGCAGCTCTAGATCATGTTGTCTTCTTCTGGAGAGAATTAAATTTTCTTCTGGCAGGCAGGTAGAGCATGGACAGATCACCTTGATTCAATCATAGATTCAGATAATTTGGAGTTATATTTCAGGCTTTGAGAAGGGTATCTATTTCTGGTTTGCCTTTCCCCTTGGGAATAGCCCTTCAGTGTCTCAACTGAAAGCTAGCATCTCCAGTCAATGGTCCTTGGACTCCAATTTTTGTTTCCTCAACACTGTGAGCCTGATAAAATCTTTGCTTAGCTTCTGTACTTCTTATCAGCTGTTTTAAAAAAATAATCTTTTTATTTTGTAATAATTTTAGATATACAGAAAAATTACCACATACCCTTCATCCAGGTTCCTCTAATGTTAACATCTTGCATAACATGGTACATTTGTCAAAACTAGGAAATCAATATTGGCACATTACTATCAACTAAACTATAGACTTTATTTGGATTTGTTTGTGTTTTTTTTTTCCCTTAATGTTCTTTTATTTCTCCAGGACCCAATCCAGTGTACCACATTATATCTAGTCCCTATGCCTCCTTAGTTTCCTCTGAACGGTGACAGAGTTTTAGTTTTTCCTTGTTTTTCATGACCTTGGCAATTTTGAAGAGTAATGGTCAGGTATTTTGTAAAATGTCACTCAATTTGGGATTGTCTGATGTTTTCCCCATGGTTAGATTGAAGTTATAAGTTTTGTAGGAAAATATCACAGAGGTGAAGTATTCTCATCACATGATACCAGGGGATACATCATATCAACATGTCTTGTTACTATTAATGTCAACCTTGACCAGTTGGTTAAGGTAATGTCTACCATGTTTCTTCACTGTAAAGTTACTATTTTCCCAATTCTTTACTCTGTTCTTTGGAAATGAATAAATAAATTTAGTCTGTACTCAACTGGAGAGAAATAGTTTCACCTCCTGGAAGAGGTCATCAGCTACCATTTTCTTGGATTTTCAACCTCTCATCACATATATTTGCTGCCAGGATTTGGCAAATTCATTGATGAGAAATTGCATGTAGAATGCTGAGTTCATTTCCCTATGATTCGTTTTTATCCTGGGATCTTGGCTTCTCAATTCCTGACTGCCTTTAACTCATGTTTTTGTCTTTCTAGACAAGTTAAACTGCTGTAAATTATAGGCCACTGCTTTCTGTTTTGCCTTTGTGCCCTGCAATGGTAAGCAGAAAATAACTTGCGTGGGAAAACCATGAGCTTAGGACCCACCTCAGTGTGTTTTCTTTCTCTCTGACCCTTTAAATCATGGCTTCCTTGGTTCCATTGTCTTCAGATGCCTGACTTTATTTTTAATCCAGCTTTTGTAGTAGTTTTCAGTAGGAGGGATTGTTTAATAAAAATTATTCCTTCAGTGAGTGGATGTAGCTCAGTGGTTGGGTACCTGCTTCCCATGTACTAGGTCCTGGGTTCAATCCCTGGTAACTCCTAAAAAATTATTCTTTCATAGTCAGGAGACAATGAGGAGCCACAAAAGGGCTTCCACCACTACTCTGCACTATTTCCATGGCTCCCCTCAACTGGTTTGCTTTTGGCCCATCTTTGTGTCTGAGTCACCTTATGCTTTATTCAGGGATTAGTTGTTACTTTTCTACTTCTTTTCTCACATTAAGCATTTTTGTCATCTCTAGCTCTCACTTCTACTTTTGCTCCCCAACCCTTAGTCTATTCTTCACACACATCAGCCAGAGAAATCATTAAAATAGTAAATCATTTTATTGACTTCTATTTGCACTTAGAATGAAATACAATTTCTCAACATGAGCTTGTATGACCAGCTCTGACCTCCCTCTCTGACCATAACTCATGTCATTCTACCCTTCTTTCATCATGCTATAGACCACTTTTTACTCTAGTTCCCACATGATGGTGTTTGGGCCCAGATCATCATATGGTCAGTCCTTCTTGTCATTCAGATCTCAGTTAAAATATTACCTCCTAAATGAAGTTCTCTCTGACCATCCTCCCTAAAATTTTACTATCATTCATTCTGTTTTGTCCCCCAAAATATTAAAATTATTCTTCTCTAAAAATTTCTGGTTCATTTATGTGTTTACTTACTCCTTTTAGAATATAAGCAGCACAACAGTATGGACTTTCTTCTTCCCCACTGTATTGCCAATGCTACAGCAGTTCCTGGCACATAGTAGGCATTGAACAGATGAATGAAATCCTACAGGTTGATTTAGTATGTGACATGCAGTGTGTTTCAGGTTTCTGATACATTCATATGGAGTAGATCTTATTATTGTCCCCATTTTACAGAATAATGTGTAAGGTACAGAGAGATCAAGAATCTTGTTTTTAATAGCAGGTGATTGGTGATACTGAGGTCTAACTCCAAGCCTGTACTTCTAACACCCAAGATCCTTTTTTTTAGACTTATGATCACTTTAGCCCTATGTTATAGTCAATCAGAATTTCTATTAATTTTACATGTGGCAACTTTCTCCCAATTAAAGAATAGTTTCCTTAATGAAAATAATGGTTTTATTGTGGATTTCCTTTTTTGGTTTCCACCAAG
The DNA here is from genome assembly GCA_029593785.1 of Cabassous unicinctus. Taxonomy (NCBI): domain Eukaryota; kingdom Metazoa; phylum Chordata; class Mammalia; order Cingulata; family Chlamyphoridae; genus Cabassous; species Cabassous unicinctus. The sequence goes on along the minus strand of JAQZBX010028270.1, from coordinate 6,073 downwards.
GAAATTGTGAGATTAGATATATCTGTTGTTTTGCCCACCCAACATCCACTCCTTATTCTTCTGGTAACAACACCCGAATTTTCCTTGAGAAACACCCCTCCCTCACCCACTGTCAGTCCAAATAATTGGGCAAGGTCAGCCCAAGATCCAGGGGTGGGAGGTCCTGACACAGGACTGGTTAATCTATGTACTCCAGTCCTGGAACAGGGATTGCTTAGGAAAACACATGTGAACCAAGACTACCCACAGTCAATTAACTCAGAGTCTTTCTGGAAAGAGGCTTGCTTTTTTCCCTATAGGACTTAGTGCTTTGAGGATGCAAATAGGAGAACCCACCACCTCTCTTTCTCCACCACTACCAAACAAAACAAACAAAACAAAGCGAAGCAAAACAAAATGGATGAAGCCAATACTGAGGAAATAAGAACTTAGAGTTGTAGAGAGGCAGATTCTTGATGATATTGTTTGAGTACCTTCATCCAGCCAGCCTCAAACCAGGATCCACTCCAGCATTCTTAGTTAAATAGACGAATTAATTTATTTTGCACTTAGCAAATTTTAGTTGGATTTTTCTCTCCCTTGGACCTAAAGGAACCCTGATTCACATAAGGCTCCATAAATGCCTGTTGATGGTTGATTAACTGTGTGATCATGCACTGCATCCAACCCAAGACCATATCCATGATTAAAGGCAAAAGGATGTCTGGCATGATCTTGCAGAAAATCTCACCATGCACCTCCCTCAAGTTTCTGTGTTGGACCCTTGGCTACATGAAACAGTCTCTCGTTTCTCAGGTGGTGGTAATAGTAAGCCAGAGGGAATGATTACTGATGCTTGGTTATCAATTAGTGAAGCTCTGACTGCAGGAAAACCTCTCAGACATGCCCTAAGTATCTTTATCTCTCAGTGGGCCTTCTCCTCTAAAGGCTTAGGTGGCTGATAATATATTTGAGCTGTTGATCCTTTCTTTGATCATGTCTTATAGGATTATTCTGTAATGAGATGATGCTAAGAAACTGGGGCTATTTGGTTGCATTGGCTCCCACCAAGGCCATGTTACTTGGCTCTGGCATTTCAGTTTTCCTTCTTCTGCTCCTTCTGCTTGAATAGAAGTCTCTCAATGGGGCTGTAATAAAGCATGTGTCTTCTGATTCCTCCAGCTCTCACTAAATTGTGGATGTATCAGGGTAGTCTCCAAATCCAGGAAAATAGGGTTTAACAATTTCCTGCACATGTGGGGGCAATTCCTTCTTATGGTTATTTTACTTCAAAATCCTTGCACCTGATCCTCATGGCAACTTGGGGAAAGTCAGGGCAGGTGTCATTAGCTCCATTTTACAGACAAGGAAAATGAAGTGCAGAGTGATACAGCTACACTGTAGCAGAGCCATTCTAAGTTCAGCTCTCATTATTACTCTACCCCATAATACTCTGACCACCCAGTTCTTTGGAGGAGAGATGGCCAGTAATACTTCCCATTCTTCAACTCTAACATCACCGCCTTTATGTCATCTTTACATATCACCAGTGGAAAAGATTACTCCTCTGAGCTTGCACAGCGTTCTTTCAGGTATTCTTATAGTTTCATAATTTTCTACCTTGTAATATAAACATTTGTGTATTTTTATCTTTTCTCTTGTATTTTAAGCTCCACAGTACCCTCTGAACATGGATAAGCAGAGTGTTTGATCTGTGGTAGTTATTCAGGCAGTATTGATGGAGAGTATAAACAAGTGAATAAATGCCTTAATATTGTTTTTTCCCTTTTTGGGGAGGTGGGGAGGTCAAGTAGGAGTGGTACATTTGAAGGGACAGATTGCTTTTTCTATCCTACTTGAAGGGCTGTTATGTGGAAGAAGGGTTGGATTTGCTCTGTGCTATCCCAAAGGAAAAAAATAAGACAAAATAGGTAGACATTTCAGGGAGATATTTTTTTAGCTCAGTACAAGATTTCATATAGTCAAAGGTGTCCAGTGTTGAAGGGAATGTTATACAATATAGGTAAGGTCTGTGTCACTGAAGGTAGGAAAGCTGGAACCGGCATGCTAGTGAAGAGGAAATTCAAGCATCTTAGGAAGGATTGAGATTCCAGGCTCCCCTCCTACTCACATGGTAGTATTTATGTGATGCTCAGTGTAGTTGGCTTTTGAGTGCTCTTGGGAGGAGTACTTAAACTCAAGAGGTAACTCCTTACTCATTTCATATAGACCCACTAAAAATGTAAGCTCTGGCTGCTCTACTTGCTGACGTGTAACCTTGGCAAAGTTACTTAACGTCCCTGAACCTCAGTTTTCTAATCTGTAAAAGGGTGATGATGGCAAAAATACCTATTGCATGGGCATGTTGTGAAGTCATGTCCAGCGAGTGCTTAGTATGGTGCCTGGTCCAGAGAAAGACCTGCTTACAATTGTTATTGAGGTGGTGCTCAGGATCACCTACCACCCCATGCCACCCGCTCCCAGCTCTGTGTCCCACACTTCCCGGGGGCTGTCTCCCATCCTTTCCTTCTGGTAGCCTCTAGAGACTTGGCCAGAAGAGCTGGGGTCAGGTACTGCTGAGACCCCAGAGCATTCTTCTCTGAGCAGATAGCTGGCAGCTGACTGTGAGACTAGAGATCTGAGGCTTTGAGGCCTCTGGCTACTTTCCAAAGCCAACAATGCAAGATAAAAACACAATATCATTTCTCCAGTCCCTTATGGATCCTGGCTGCCGGCACTCATTAAAAGCAGTTTTCTCCCGGATTTCAGAAGCAAGGGGTCCTTTTTTGTTTTAAAAGCTTAGAGTCTAACATTGGATTCCCAAAAGGCTGACAACAGTTTCTTCAGTTTCCCCCCAAATCCCTGACCTGAATTTTCAGTGGCTGGGTTATTAGTGCGTCAACAAAACATGTGCCCCGGGGATAGAAAGTCTTTTTGTCCTTCGGCCATTTAGAGAACAGCAAGAGAACTTGAGTCCTCAGCCCACCCCTTGTTTGAGGGCAAAGTTGCTCTGTGAGTAATTCTCTGTCCTACAAGGTTTGGGATTTAATAAGGGTGGAACAAAATTTAGTCCAAGACTCTCTAATATAAATTCTTTTATATAAGTTCTTGATAAGAAGGTATTACACATGGTAGGTACTTAATAAATGTGTGTTTTACCTACTTAACATCATCTCCATTTTAAAGAAGAAGAACAAGGTATCATCACTGCTTTAAATTAAAGGAACACAGAGGTGCAGTAACTCACCCCACACAGCCAGTAAGAGGTTGAGTTGTAATTCTGGGGCAGATCTGTCTGATTCCAAAACTTGGATCCTTTATGGTAAATCATGCCATCTTCTAATCAGATGACTAAAAGAGAGATTTATTATATAGCAATTTAACACAACACATTTGAGGACAATCTCAGACAAAATAGCATACATGTATAAAGAGCTAATGGATGATATAAAGGCAGTGGTCACCAGCGGTTCTGAGGGGAGAGAGAGGGAAGAATATTGTAACGTGGGGCATTTTTGGGACATTGAAATTGTTCTGCATGATATTGCAGTGATGGATACAGGCCATTACACATTTTGTCAAAACCTATAAAATTGTGTGGGGCAGAGTGTAAACCATAATGTAAACTAAGGACCATGCTTAGTAGCAATGCTTCAATATGTGCTCAATTGTAACAAATGTATCACACTAATGAAAGATGCTGTTAATGGGGGGAAGTATGTGTGTGTGTGGGATTGGGTATATGGGAATCCCCTATATTTTTGATGTAACACTTATGTGATCTAAAGTTTCTTTAAAAATAAGAAGAATAAAAAGAGCTAATATATACACTTTCATATTTGTCACTCAGGCCAACCCTGAGAGGCTGATGTTCATATACCTGTTTTATAGACAGGGAAACACATCCAGGAGCTTAAGGAGTTTGCCTATGGTAGCTCAAGGAAGAAAGCTGGGACACATCTTGCTTCTTGACCAACTGGGTTATATACTTCCCCCTAAAACCACAGCTGCAGTCATATAAGAAATAAATTTTAAAAATAACTCTCAAAATAAACCTTTTTTCAAAGTGCTTTCAGTAATCTTCTTGGACTCTCAATAATACAACAAGGTTGGTAGGGCAGGGTGTAGGTACCTTGTTTTAGAGATGAGAAAACTGAGGCTAGGAGATTTGCTTAATGGGAAACAATGAGATAGTGAGCAAGATGGATCGGAACCAGCTCTTTTCACGCATTGTGTAGTATTGGTTCTTCTCCATTTCTTTCTTTTTTGTCCTGCCTTGCCTTCTCTATCTCTTGGGTCATTAAGTTGCTTTTTACTATTCAGGGTGTCCAATCTGGTGCTTCTTTGGGTGTCCTTCCCAGTCTTCATTAGGTCAACACATTGGATGCCAGGTACTGTGGTCGTTGCTGCGGGAAGAGTTGACCTGAAAATAACATATTCAGCTGTAACTTTTTCTTCCCAGTTCCTTCTGTCTCCCCTCAACCCCACTTACTGGTACCTTTCCTACCTCTTAAGGGCTTCAAAGCTATAAATACTGATCTAATAAATCAGTCATGTTTTATAGATGTTTATTAGTAAACTGAAGTATTACCCTAGTGTAACAGAGGTCAAGGTAAGGGTAGGACACGGCACATGATAGGGTCTTAGAGTCAAGAGAGAACTTAGTATTGGTTAAGAGATGAGTCTTTGAAATCAGTGTACATTCAAGTGTCTGGCCCCTAATTAGCTGTGTGACCTTGGGAAAGTTAATAAACCCTTTTCAATCTTAGTTTCCTGATCTGTTAAATGGAGAGAACCAAAGTATCTAACTTATAAGGTGATTATGATGATTACAGAAAAGAATTAATATAAACCATTTATTTCAATGCTGTGTTCTTTTATTATTGTAAGTGCCAAGAAGTGGTAGCAACATTAATTGGAAAGACATGCACACAATAAAATAATTAAAATATAAAGCAGGGACTGTGTTTTAATGACTGTAGAATTCCTAGTGCCTACCTTAGTACCTGGAATATAGTTGAGATTCTAGGTTTACATCTTAGCTGTTTACATCTTAGCTTAGCATGTATTGTCATTTACTCCTAGAATGACCCCTGAGGAAGGTATTTGGGCTTTCATACAGACATTACAGGTGATGAAACTGAGGCTTGGAGAGTCCAAGTGACTCTCCCAAGGTAACAAGCTACAGAGTAGTAGAGTCAGGGTTTGAAACCAGTTATATCTGACTCCCAAGTCTGTGCTCACTTGCTTATTTGATCAGTGATTTATGCATTCAGGCTGTGACAGTTTGAAGCTGGGTGGACCTCAGAAGATCATGTCCTTAGAGCTAATCCATTCCCGTGCATGTAAACACATTGTAGATGGGAACTTTTGATTAGATTCAGCTCAGGGAACTTCCTTTTGATTAGATCACTTCAGCAGAGCATGACCCAGGGTGGATCTTAATCCTTTCACTGGAGTCCTTTATTAATGGGAGACACATGCAAAGTCACACAGAAAAAAGCTGCAGAAGCTACAGGCAGGATAATCCCATCCACCGTATCCATGGGATATAAGCCCTCTCTCACTTGGAGGTGGAGTGGACATTACCATCCCAAACTCCTCAGGATTGGGGGAGGAGCTATGGACTAGAGTGGACTTGGTGGTGTTCTGTTGTGGACATATTGTGATTCAAGCAATGGAAGAAATTGTAACAGTGAGGTGGAGCCGGTGGCCACTGGACGTTTTCGGGGCAGGGAGGGTAGGGGCAGTTGAAATACAGGGGCTTTTTCGGGACTTGGGGGTTGTCCTGAGTGGCGTTGCGGTGACGGATGTAGGCCATTTTGCATCAGCATATACCACACAGAACTGTGTGGGAAAGAGGGTGGTCTATGATGTGAAATGTGGTCTATACTTGGTGGCAAGGCCCCAGGATATGTATATCCATTGCGGATGATGTGCCACACTGATGAAGGATGTTGGTGTGGGATGTTGTGGGAGGTGTGGGAGGTGGGGAACATGGGAATCCCTGTAATTTCTGAGTAATAATTAGGTAATCTAAGCACCTTTAAAAATATACATATATATATATAAAATAACATTTATGTAAGCAAAT
>JAQZBX010028269.1:0-27893 GCA_029593785.1 Cabassous unicinctus | reverse complement strand
CTGTGGGGATGGTATGAGTATTAATAGGATAGCATCCATAAAGTTCTCAGAGTTTTTCATTAATGTTGTAACCACTCAGAAACATCCTTGATAAATACTAAATGACTGTGTATATGAAGTACAATCCATTTCCCCTTAATTGTAAAAATTTTTCTCTTTTCTCATTTATCTTTTTGTTTCCTTGAACTTTTATGGGCTATTATGTGTATGGTGGGGTTGGGTAAGAGGGCAGAACAGATTATCAAGAAAAAAAATGGTGAAAGAAAGTTATTTCCAACTTCCTGCATGCGTCTTCAAATTAGTAGAGCCCAAAGTGGGGCATTGCATTTTCATGGGATTCTGACTCAGAAGCTGGAGAACAAGGAAGAGAAGTAATACTTACTGAGTAGCTCCTGTGTGCCAGGCACTGGATGAGGCCGTCTCTATATATTGAGTCTCACAAAAGTCTGAAGAGATCTGTTTTTAATCCCTTTTACAGATAGGACTATAAAGCTTCAGACTCCAAAGCAACTCCTCCTTCCACCTGACCAAAACTGAGTCCAAAGGAGCATGGCCATGTTATCCTTGCTGAATATCTAACTTGAATACAGTAACATCATGCTAGCAATGTAGCAGGAAATTGTGATGATGAATACATAAGGTATAGAGTAACTGTGTATTTTTTCCTAACCCAGAATAGGACACAAAATTTACATGTATGTAACAGACTTCTGAAGAAAGTGAGAAGATGAAGTTTAGTATATTTTTAATTTAGTGTAATTGAAAAGCAAAAGTGTTAGTCATAATTTGAAGGAACTTTCTTGAAGTAGCCCTATAATAGAGGCATTTTTTCTGTTTTTTTTATCTTAAAATTTTTTTTCTTAGAGGCATTTTTAATTAGATAAAAATATAAAGGTGTTTAAAAAGTATTGTAATTGAAAGTTAGAAATGCAGTGTGGAACAAGGGTTTATATTCTATAACTTGACCCGGAGTTTTAAAATAAAAACTGAAGAAAAACTCAGGTTTTTTTGTTTGGGACCTAGAATATTACACAAAGTTTGGCATGCTTTCATTTTTCATCTGTATATTAAAAAATGTATGAATTGGAGAAGGAAAGAATGGGCTTCTTGCAAATTACTTTTTATAAGATGGTTCATTTTAATAACTCTAGAAAAATTTAAGCCTTTTTGATACATTAAAATGTCAGTGAAAGCACTGAGGCTAGAAAGATTTGTATATTCTTTTTGAGACAATTAGTACTTACTCATGTGTTTGTGACTTTTTTTTTTGTTTAGTAACATAAGACTTAGAATACAGTTAAATTACCAATGAAATGACATATACAACAATGTTTCTAGATATAGAGGTAGTGCTTTTTGGATAAGAACATAATTTTATAAAAATTATTATTAGATAAAAAATAATAGCTATTTTCAGTCAAGAACCTCTAATAGAGCTTTAAATACAAATATCAGGAAAAACATTTCTAATACTCTACTTTATATCTTCTCTTTACTCCTCTTTTTGAAAAATGAAGCAAAAAAATGTAATTGACTGGTGATTCTATGGACAGGTTGACATCAAACCAATTCATGATGTAAAGGATATTTCAAAAAAGCATATGCGAGGTCAGGGTATATTGATTTTTTTGTATTACATGGAGACATTTTACTTTAGTCCCTCCTGATCTTTGTGATTTTAACAGTGCGTACTTTAAAAAAAAATGGATGTTTTTCCTTTTCATTTTATGGATAAGATTTTGGAGTAAAATGCTTGTGCATTTCTATTTGAGAGAGTCTGATGTAGATGATGAAAAAAATTGTAGTTTAGATGGGGTGATGTATGGGAATCCTGTACGGTATGCAGGATTGTTTTGTCAACTCACAACTTCTCTAATTGAAAAATAAAATTAGAAAATTATAGTTTTGCGTCTTAAATTATTAAGAAAGAAAGAAAAGAAAAGGAGAAAAAGGAAAAAGCAAAAAGCAAGCAGGCAGCCATAGACGTGGAGGTGCGTGGCTGAGCCATGTCATAGAGTGTATACATTCTCCCTTTATAATTCTAGAACATGTGGGAAAGACTGCTGCTTACTGGTAGTGTGTAGAAGAGAATAAGTAATTCCAATGATGACATCAGGACAGGGAGTCTCATACAACTTACTCTTTTCTTTGATGTTTAACAACTCTAGGAGTGGGTGACTGATCTGTCCCACAAAAGGTTTTGCATTTCTTTCCTTGAGGCCTTGCACTGGCCACTTCCTCCCTCTTATTTTTCTTCCCCTTTGCATTTCAGTGGGGATGGCTGGGAAGGGCTGGAAGAGCAGTGCTTGGTGTTTAGGCCTGCCTCCAGCCCATTGCCCCCTCGCTGGCTGAGGTTTGGGGAAGCTGGGGAGGCATGTGTGTGCTTGCTCAATATGTTGGAATGTATGGGTTCTGTGGCATATGCTTACTTGGAATGTGCAGCAGACACAAGCTCCTCAATGGTTGTACGGGTCAAACATTGTAGGCTTTTGTAAGTGTTTGAAAACTTGGGAAGGAATTTCCCAGTGCTGAGAGTTTGTTATTTTTTTCCCTGAAGTGCAGTTGTATTTATTCTTTGTAAAAGGAAAACATCTTCTTTTTTTAAAAACCATTGAAGGATAGAAAAAAATTTGTGGGTGCATAAATAATCTGGCTTCTCTCTTGGATCCAGCTGGATTCTTTTTCCTTTCTATTCAAACTGATAGTGATGTCTTTAAATCAGAGACATTGACTTTGTAAACTAAGCTCCTTAAAACTCCCTGAGTCATGACACCGCTAAAATTGATGAAATTAAAGATCTTTAAAAACCAGGTTTCAAGCTTAGAGATTTAAAAAATAGGGTTAATTCCCCCTTTTAAGAAATAAAGAACAAAATACTAGTTGCTTAATGTTCTTTAAATTTTTTTGCTACTTAATATTTTTTTTAATTTACATATTTATATTTTTCTTCATAGAAAAAGATGACAAAGGTTCTGGTTGCTCAGTTATTTGAAATAAAAGGACAGGGATTTAGGTTTGTGAAGTAGGTGAGTTAAAAAGGGTTTTTGTATTTTTAAAGGGTAATAAAGGACTGGGAACAGGATTGGTTCTAATATAATTCTTTATAATCTTAAGAGTTTTACTAGGAAAAGTTCTTTGATTTAGTGTGTTTTATATTAATGGCTTGGTGTATGTGTCTATTTCAATAGTGGTTTCAAAACAATAATTTAGATATTGAAAATGATTTGTGGCTTTAGTTCTCATGTAATGATCATGGTCAAGGTGTTAAAACCTGTGATTAAAATTTTCCGGGCCAAAGTCATATCTTTTATTCCCTGTGGTAGTTCTTTTAACACTGTGTTGCCCAGAGCATTAGGGTTCTGAGGAGATGCCAAATTTATGGGAAGAAGGAGTGGACATGTGTACATAGGGACTTCTGGCTTCCCATCTACCTTTCAACCAGAAGACAGTTGCATTCATTGCTATTTTATATATTAGAGTTCTTTCTAGAATTTCATTTAGAAAAGGAGTTTGCTGCTTTAAAAAAAGTTTGAAAGTGTCCACTCTACACTATGTAATTTTGAGCTTTGAGTCCATGCCTTGATGAGGCACTCTTGCAGATCCAAAGCTCTTTCTTGAGGAAAGTTTTGACCCTGCCTTTGTTCTTTCTGCATGTACTTTCTGTAGAATGGCCTTCCATCTCCTGTCACTTTCACTTTAGTAACAAGTGTTTGCTTTGCCAACTACATGCCAGACCACTAAATCTGTGGATTTTTCTACAGTCCACAATACAGAATGTTTGCCCTTCAGGGACTTTCCAGAGACCTCACTGGTCAATGATTATGCTCCAGCTCTTGACAGAGGCCATCAGAGTCAACTGACCTTTAAGAGCTATGTGTCTAGTAACATGGCACCCACTCATTCATCACAAACAGGGTTTTGCTTCAAAAGATAAGAGCAGGTTGACCTTCCTACCCCTACTTCAACCAGAGCAGTTCCACTTTTATCTGTTGTATATGTTGGAGTTCCATGAACATGGGTGATTGTCAAAATATTTTCAGCTGGTTAGAATGGATGCCCACCAAGTCAGAAGAGACAGGAGCTATTATACCCTAGTATACGCTAGCTGAATATAAGTCTTTCATACATGATTTTGTTCAAAAGCAGGATATTACTTGAAAAAAAATATTATTCTCTCAGTAATTTCTTGCCCTATGGCCAAAGACTCCTGGGGAGTCCTTCAAGTCCTCAAAATTTGGCTTCTGTGTTGTTTAAAGAACTCCATGGGTGGTTCTGATGCCCAACCAGAGTGAGAGACCCACTCTGAGCTCTGCTCCCTGTCCCTTTGCTCCAACAAGGATCTTCAAAGAATAATGATTTCATATCATGTGCCCAACTTTTGTAGTAAGTTTGTTGTAAGAGATTGCTGTTCTTTTACAGGAGTCTACACTCAGATGCCTGTAGGGGCCAGGTAGATGATATGGCATTTTTCAAGGGGGCTGCTGTGGTGTACAGGAGGGGCAGCTATTTCAGCTTCAGCCTACTGCTGCCATAAAGAAATGTAGGACCAAAGTTCTCAAATCTGATTTTTCAAGAGAAGCTGGAAAGCAGAGTTCTTAAGTTAAATGTCCAAATTTTTAAACATTAGCAATAATTAAAAAATTTTTGTAGATACTGTGTGAGTCAAAGAAGACATGGCTGGGTATTGAAACTGGCCTGTGGGTAGCTAGCTTGCAGTCTCTGCCACGTGAAAATCTGCACCTTCTGTAAAGCGTTGTTTTGATACTGTCTATTATGTTTAGTGTCTCTTATATTTAAGGCTAATCTATGAGGGAGAAGGAAAAGTCATTCTTTTGATAAACTGGATGAACTAGTATGTCTCTTATCTAATGAAGATGGGTGTTTGGAAGCTTAAAATTAAAATTAGGTTTCAGTTGCAGTAACCACCCTTAGTCTAGTTTTCTGGAATAATTATTTTCTCCATTATAAATTAGCCCTTATTTTTGTCTTTATGTAATGATCTTTTTGTGTTTCTGTTCTATTAAACCACCCAACATCCTCTTGTAAATAAATGTTAGAATGATCATATTCTGAATATGTAAGTCATAAAAGTTTATGTATATAGTATTTCATAATACACGTTGAAGAGAAATAAACCTCCATGTTCATATAATTGTAGGAAAATGTTCCACATTAATCTAAATAATACCCTCTCCAATTAAAATGTGAGCCAACTATAGATAATGTTTTTAACTATTTCCTAAGAAAATATAGTTCTTGTATGTCCAGGAAACATTTTTGAAAATAAGATTGAGTTCTCCTACCTGTTAAATGCTTAATATAAGGTGGGTAGTTTTGAAAGGATAGAGTAACTGGTAGGAGAATTCAGTGGAGAAAAATGTTGCTTTTAAATATGTTTGAAATGTGTTTTGGTTACTGAACACTTTTTTGTATTTAAGTTGAGAAAATTGAAGGCCATATGGATTCCTCTTCTGGGCCCGGGGTGCAGTAAATACTCATTAAGGCCAGAATAAATGAAAACTGCCAGTGGCCTAAGGGAAATTTTTCCTTTTTTAAAAAAATTAAAAAACAAAACAAAACTACTCTGACATTTGGAATTAGCACTTTAAAAATGTATCTTTTTGTTCTGTAACTTAACGTACATAATGAAATAGCTTATTAGTTATCAAATTTATAATGGTGATGTCTTAGAGATCTTGAGTTAGCAAATCATCTATGGGAAGGCACAATAGAATGGCCTACAGGGTTCTAGGAATTCAGGATTTCACTTGGCTTCCTGTGATGGATCCAAATGGTCATCAGTTCCACAAAAATAGCCAAATCCATTTTTTTGACTGGTCTTTTGAATTTTAAAAATCTGACGTTCCATGAGGGCTGGGTCTTGTCTTATTTTTTCTTTCCACAGCTGCATCTTAAATGCCTTGAATAGTGGAAATAGCTGCTGATGAAATATTTTCAAATGAATGAATTAAAATTAAAGCCCCTCTTTCTCTCTCACTTTTCTTTATTTTCAAACTGGATTAAAAAAGAAGTAGCTGTTGAAAGATTTTGTATTTTTGTGAATGGATTTTTAAACTTTGACTCTTTGGACTGAGTGAAATATAACCTTTTCATGGACATTTTAGGTAGGGAGACTCTTTAAAACATGAGTTGAGCTGCAAAGAGCAATTGCACAAGGCTTCAGAATTAACACTGTAAAGCCGAGCTTTAGATTGGAATTGTCCTGCATGACATTGCAATGATGAATACAGGCAATTATATATATTTTGTCATAACCTACAAAATTGTGCGAGATAGAGTGTAAACTATAGTCCACAGTTAGTAGCACTGCTTCAATATGTGTTCATCAATTTTAGCAAATGTACCACACTAATGAAGGTTGTTGTTAATGTGGGAAAGTGTGGGAGGGGGAGGGAGTGGGGCATATGGAAATCCCCGATAGTTTTATGTAACATGTATATAATCTACAGCTTCTTTAAAAATAAGAAAAAAATAAAAAAAAATAAAAAAAAAGATTTGGTGGAACCAGTTAGGTTTTGCAAATCATTCATTTTCTTTTTTAAAAGAATAAATGTAAGGATAGGTTAATTCTAGAATTATATGATTCAGTCTGATTACATGAAAATACAATTTCCCCTGTAGCTTTTTCTCTCCACAACCCCAAATGGCACCAAAAATCTGCTAAGGACCATTTGCAAAAAATCTACTTGAAAAAAAAGTAGGTATCCTCTTATTGCATGATAACAGGTGGATTCAAGAATAAAACTCAAGGTATGTTTTTACATAGTAAATAAAATATGATCAATTTAAACAGACAGTGTCTAAAGTTATTATGGAAGAAAAAACCCAGACAAGTACAAAATGACATTTACCAATGGATAAGATAATTCAAAACCAAGGAAGTGGCTGATCTTCAATGTTAACTGCAAAGTAAGATGCTTTCACGTGCTCTGTATTAGTCTCTATTGCTGCATAACAAATCGCCCCAAAACTTAAGAACTTAAAACAACATTTATTATCACACACATTTTCTGAGGGTCAGGAATATGGGAGCGGTTTAGCTAGGTTATCCTGGCTCATCATCTTTTGTGAGATTGCAGTCAGATTGTCAGCTGTGGCTGCGGCTGTCTGAAGGCTCAGCTGGAGCTGCAGGATCTGCTCCTAAGCTTACTCATATGGCTGTTGGTAAGCCTGTTTCTCTCTGTCTGTGGGTTGGTGGCCTCTCCATAGGGCTGCTCACAGCATGATATCAGTCTTCCCCTAGAGTAAGTATGCAAAGAGAGTGTGACACCAAATTGCCTTTTATGACCTAGCCACTCAGTTACACATTGTCACTTTTGTCTCATTCTGTTCCTTAGAAGCAAGGCACTAAGTCCAGCCTATACTCAGTGGGACAAGAATGTGAATAGCAGGAGGTGGGCCATCTTGGAGTATAATTTATTAAGTCAATCAGGATAAGTCAGTAAACCAAAAATAGACTTGGTAGATTTGGACCTTACACTGAAAAGTAGTAATCCCCCTATGGTAATAATTATGGTAAGGCCCCTTTCGTAGTAAAATTGGAATTCCTTATAAAACAACAGTAATAATGTGGATAGTGCATTTCTATAGCACTTTACTGGTTACTGAAATCTTTTATAATCTGTATTTAATTTTCATAGCACCCTGTAGGTAAAGAAGGCAGATACTAATATCCCCATTTTGTAGATGAGGCAACTGAGGCCCAAATTGTTCAAAGTGCCTCAGACAAGGTCACATGTTAAGCATTCAGCCTTAGTTTATTTTGTTTTGTTTTTCTTTTTTTCTCTTCTTTCTGTTCTTTCCCCTAAAGGATGATTTTAGTTACTTGAGCTTTTTAAAAACAATTTAATTTTTCCCCTTTCAGTCTTATCTGAAAGAGCTTATTTTTGTATGCCTAATTGTAAAGTTTAAAACACTGCTTTTCTAGTATCAATAAAGATGTTTGTTACTTTTCTGCCAGCAGCAAGAATCCTTTTTGCTATTTTTATAACTGGGTGAGGTCTGATTTCTCCAGAATTGTGCCATACTGTGGTTAGCCATGGTCTACAAGAGGAAAATATATTTACTCTTCTTTAAAATCATTGGTTTTCTAAGAAATATGCCATTTACTATACCAAATCTGAGCAAATGTTTCTCAGGCAAAATGCAGAGGTCACTTTAATAGCACACATGGCTAATTCTCTCCCCCACTGAAAGTATCAGGCCCTTAGGTCTTTGGTACCTACCTTTATTATACATTAGAAAAATATAAAAAACATTTCAAATAGTACATGAAATTCTTTTCTTGAAGAAATGTGATAGTACTTTTATATTATTTTTGATGTCAAGCACATCCATATTGATGTTAAATGATTCATTCTCTATAAGCATTTTGCAAAATCATGCAAAACATCAACTTTGCTTATAGAATGCCCTAAATTACTTTGACTTAACGCATTTTAATAGTCATGTCTTTAAATTTTTATTGAATCTCAGTGCTTCCTTTACTTGCATTACATATTCCCATAACCCATTTAACCTTTACTTTTAAAGGTTCTAAAAACATGATAGTTATATGTAGTGAAAAGTTATTTTAATTGTTTCCTTTTGAAAGTGTATAACTGAGGCTTATAGGACGTTAGAGTCCCTTAAGAGTGCCTGCTTTTTAGGAAAGATGGATGCTTTTTGATTTAAAAAAACAACAACTGCTGGGGTAAATATTGGATATTTTTTTACACAGTTTATATATTCTCATTAAACAGTATATCCTCCTTTTTTGTCTACTCTGAGAGGAGTAGATAAAATCCTCTCTGTAGTTTAAAATCTTGATTTTTTTTTGATAAAACAATCAAATGATTATATTTAATTTTTTTCTGCTTTAGAGCGTTTAGAGAGAACTCTCCCACTGCCCTCAGTGGAGAGATTAAGTTTAATGTTTATTGCTGATTTTAAAGGTTAAAGGTGAGCAGGAACAAGGAATTCTATGGGCTCAGGGGACCAAATGTGGTATATAACTCTAGACCCTTTTTTATTATTGTTGGGTTTTAAATATTTTGACTGCCTGTGGATATGCACCCAAAGAATATTTTCTCTAATTTTTCCTTTCTCTTGTTATAATCCCAGCCTGGCAGAGGGAGGCCCATCCTGGTGGGTAGAACTGCCTCAGGTGACCTGCTCAGGCCTCAAAGGATCAGGTTATTCTTCCTTAATTTACCCTTCCTGTTGATTTGTTTTTCAAGTCAAGAAAATCAGCATTTCCCAGGCCTCCTCTCAGAGCTGTGTAGGTGTCTCTGCCTACAAAACTGAAGTTCACAGGGGCTTCCCACAGAGCACCAGTTAGGATGACACTCCTGGCGTGGATTTGGATCAAGGTTGTCAGCCTTTGGCAGGCTCTTTCTGGATTTTCAGAAATGCTTCTGGGCTAGTGCAATTGATATTTGAACCTCAGAAGTTAACTGTTTGTGTCCAAGAGCCAAGGAGCTGCGTAAAGCGGAGTAAGTGTGATTGGGCATTTCTTATCATCAAAATGCATCGGATCTTCCCTCTGAAAACACAAGCATTATCAATTTCACTGAAGTTGGTTGATGCTGTTCAATTCTTGGCCTGAGGTTGTGATGGTTAAAATTAAACACATTGAGCCTCATTAATTAAGGCTAGTTGGGGAAGTCTCTTGGGAAAGATCAGTGATAATTAATAGAATATCTGAATGGTCAGATTTTTAAAAAATATTACTTTCTATTTAATATTGTAACTTGAGTAAGCTAACAAAATGTTGCCAAAGAACTGTCCTGCTAGACTTATTGAATAGAGAAAAAGAGAATTGTTAGTACGGTTATTTATAAATACTTTTGAAATGTGTTTAAATAGCTTATTCTCTTGAGTAGTAGCATAATCAAAGCTAAATAAACTGGGAACACTACTTTTTCATTACTTTTATTTGGGAAATATTCACTAAGAAGAATCCAATACCCAGTAGTACTTAAATTTGGGGCTATTTTTGTTGTTGTTGAAAGATTTATTTATTTATTTATTTATTTCTCCCCCTTGTTGTTTGCTCTCTGTGTCCATTCACTGCGTGTTCTTCTGTGTCTACTTGTTTTCTATTTAGGCGGCACTGGGAACCGATCCTGGACCTTCCGGAATGGGAGAGAGGCGCTTAATCTCTTGCGTAATTTTGGGCCATTTTAATGTTTGGTCATTTCACATTTTATTCTGTGCTATTGTTTAAAGGTAAATTAAAAAAAAAAAATTTTAGTTTTAAAGTGTTTGTGGGTAATTTCTAGGATTGTGCCTAGCAAACTACGTTTATCAGAAATTGGATGATCACCTCTAATATCTGGCTATTGAATAGAGGAGGCTGCCTGGGAACTGTGTTCTGACATGCGGGG
Organism: Cabassous unicinctus; assembly: GCA_029593785.1. Classification (NCBI taxonomy): domain Eukaryota; kingdom Metazoa; phylum Chordata; class Mammalia; order Cingulata; family Chlamyphoridae; genus Cabassous; species Cabassous unicinctus. The sequence continues at coordinate 17,505 of JAQZBX010028269.1, read as the reverse complement.
AAGGGCAGAGCCCACAGTCAGCTGGACCCTACTACATTAGCTCTCCAAAGGGTACTTTCAGCATGCAAAGTCTACATTTATTTCAGTTCTCCTAATAACAAAATGGTGTTTGTGGGTGTTCTCGTCTTAAGAAAATCCTTTACTTCTTTTTTCCCTTTACTTTATTTTTCACTGCCAGGGATCTTTAGAGAGCTAAGCCTAACCGACAGCTCTTCAGGTGGTTAGTGGGAGTGTAGGAAGGATTCTACACCAATTGGTGATATTGCACTTGGGTTCTGAAGTTAACTGCCTGCCACACTTAGCTGAACTAATTGCTGAACGTCAAATAATGTCACAATTATTTTAAGAGTGTTTTTGAAATTCAGAAAGGAGTTCAGTAAGTTATGCCAATCCCAGGGGCCTTCCTTTTTGTGATTAGCCAAGTGCACAGCACAGAGTGTAGGCTGCATTGATGAGCTAGGCTCTGAGGAGTATGTTCCTGTTACTCCTTCCACATCTACAGAAACAAACCATGGGGAAAATGCTTCTTTTCACACTTACTTTCCCAGCACCAGCTCAGTGTGTTACCACTTTTCTGGTTAGTCAAGAACACTTTCTAATGCTTTTGGTGTGCTAAGCCTGGAATGTGGACAGCTATGGAGAGCAAAAGACTATTGGGCAGAGCCTGCCCTCAGACCTCTCTACCTATCTACCTGTCTGCACCCCTGGGGTACATTAGGCTTACCTCACAGAGTAGGTTTTTCATCATTTACTCACAGGCATTCATCAAGTGCCTCCTTTTGTATCAGGTGGTGGGCTGTTGTAAAAAGTGCAAAGGTAGATAAACCACTTCTGCTTTTACCTAGAAGTAAAATTAGCTTGTAGTTCCTGATCACTCCTAAAATATCTGGGGACAAGGTCCAGATGTACCTCTTGGGGTAGTGGGTAAGCTGCACTGGTATTGTAAACTTTACTGTGGGCCGTGGCAAACTGGCAGCTGGGTGGTCCGCTTAAAGAGCCAGCTAAAAGGCCCCCTCCGGTGTGAAGCCTCCCCCAGGTCCTTCTGAACCGTTCCCTCTCAGGTTCTCGCTGTTAACTCAGCAGTCACGGTCTGACTGTGTGGTTATTTGTGTGCACAGCAGTTGTGCCTGATAGACTGTGTACTCCTCTAGGAAGGAAAGAATGACTTACTCATAGTGTGTGCCCACAAACGCCTTGCACCAGCCATCACATGGGAGGAGCTTCCTGATGGTTGAATTGAATTGCTTCTGAGTTTATCTTGGCTTTACTATAGTAACTAAAATTCTCAGGGAATGGTGCATTCTGATAAACTAAGTTATTTGTTTTAATTAATGGCTAAGCAAAAAATCTTTTTTCGTTGGTGCATACTATTGAAAACCTTCCTAAAATATTAGGCCACTCCTTAGGTTTTCATATATAAGTATGCTTATATTTACTTTAATAGTAAATAATTTTATGATAACAGTTTAGAATAACTGTTAACATTGTTCAACTACAGAAGATGTAAGCAGCTGGTTTTCAGTGTGGTCCATGGGCCAGCAGCATCAGCATCCCCTGGGAACTTATCAGAAATGAAAATCTTCCACCCCACCCCAGACCTACTGAATCAGAAATTCTGGGGATGGGGTCCAGCAGTCTGTGTTTTAACAAGGTCTTTAGGTGATTCTTATGTTCTCTCAAATTTGAGAGCCACTGGTATAAGGCACTTGTTCTCACCCTGGATGCACATTATAATTACCTGGGGACGTTAAAAGGTAACGGTACCCAAGTCTACCCCCAGAAATTCTGATTCAGTTGGTCTGGGGTGGAACCTAACATTGGTATCTTTTAAGTGCCCCCTGTGTGCTACTGATATGCAGCCTGAATTGAAAACCACTGATTCTGGAGGATAGTATAGAAACTTGGAACTTTCTCCACCATTATCCTCTGCAACTTACTTAAATAGATCCAAGATAATGCTCCTTTCTCCTAGAAGCTGGATAAAAAAACTTAGTTATGTTTTGCTTAATCAGGCTTTTATCGAGCAGGCAGCCCTTGCTTTTTGTGGCACTGCATTAATAAACTCTTCCCTCAAAGCAGGTTTTTAAAGCCAGTGGTATTTTCCCACTGGAACAATGTCATATTTGGGTGTTAACTTCCTGATCAAGGTTTTGGCATCAACTAAATCATAGATGGGAGCAATAATATATCATAAAATCAATGATATAATAACTATAAACCTCTTTATTATTTAAAATAATAAAGTTATGCTCTAAGTCCAATAAAATTGGCATAAATGTAGTGTGCATGCTAGGATTACCCAAGAGGTCTCAGTGTTACAGAAAAATGCACATGGTTGTAGGAAACCCAGTTTCTTAATTCTCTTATGCAATAAATATTAATTAACACTATTTGCACTCTTAGAATTTGAGGAGAGAAGAGTTGGAGAGTCCAAGTCTTCTAATATGTCCAAGGAAGTCTTGAGTGGATGCCTTCTCCCTCAGTAGACTTCCTGGAAGCAAGCCTGGGGTTCAGAGTCCCTGCCCTCTCCTTAAAGGTGCTTGAAAAAAAAATAAATAAAAATAAAGGTGCTTGAAAACCCTGGGCTTAACCAGTGTCTCCTGTTGTTGGGGGTGGCGATAGCATTGGCTTCCATTCCCGAAATGCATTTTTAAATAAAAGGACTGATCCAAGATTTCTCCTCTGTACTGTCTCCTGTGGCCTATCAGCTGAAATAAAAGTGAGAGAATAATTGATGTTATCAGCACACGCTACACTTGACTGAAAAGCCATAAAATTAATTATTAAATCATTAGAGCTTTTTTTTAAGAGAGCCACTTCAGATCCTCTCTTCTGAGCAGTCAAGTTGGCGTAGGCTGGGGAGAGTATGGGCAAATGGTGTGTGGAAAGAGCACTGATTGGAGGCTGGAAGACTGGTCAAACCTGGCTGTGCTCCTCACCTGAGGTAGGACGCTTACTTCTCTGAGCTTCCATCTCCTTTCCTGCGAAGGGAGGTTGGACACCTGCAACTTGCAGGATTGTAAGGCTTGAGTAGGTTAGTGTATATAGTTGTACCCAGTGTAGGGAGCTTTCCATAAAAGTTACTTTAAATGGTTGAAGTATATTGATTGGTGAAACAAACATGAGGAATTCTATTTGTTCTCTCACCTTCCTTGCCCATGGAGTAGAAAGCCTGCTTCATGATGGATACCCAAGCGGAAACAGTTCTAGGGAAGCTGGGGGAAACAGGATGTGGGAGTGTTTCTCACTCTGCAAATCCCTCCTGGGAAAAGAGATTATTCCTGAGAAAAGATTTTAATGTCCATAGTCTGGGTCATTAAGAAAGGCCCAAGAATGGATGGGCTTTGGCGTGTATTGTGGTATATTACCTGGAATTAAATCTGCATTTTGCATCAGCATGCACTGTTAGTCAAGGATCTTGATGATGCTATGTTGCTCAGTAATTAAAGTGTTGTTTTGACCAGACTTTTTTAGCAAACATTTCTTGGCAGGTATGCTCTTGATACTGAGCTGAGTATACATTGATAGTTTTATATTAACTACTGTAAAGTAACCACAAATTCACAGTGACTCAGATTAAGCCATGGTAACTCAAATTACTACACTGTAGTAATTCTAACGCAATTATCAAATAAATCTACTGTTAGAGAAAATTATTGCTAAAAGTTTTTCCATAGATTTGTAGAACCCACGGAATGTTAGACCTTAGGGGTTATCTTGTCCACCATTCCCTGACCAAAGTTATGGAAATTCATGCCTAGAGAAGTAAAAAAAACTTTGTCCAGTATTATAAAGAGCATTAATACAAAGACATCCTCCTCGCTATCATTGCTGTGCGTTTTCCTCTACACCACACAACCTCTAAAAGATTTCTCATATAATTTGTTGTTTTTAAGGAAAGGTAAGTTCAGGACCAAAGCATTCAGTATTTTTCATTTTCTTAAAGAAATGAACTAAACCAAGATGATTTAGTCTTTGCTTTGCCTCCTTTGAGACATTTCAGATAGCACTGATAGCACCAACCCGAGGAGACTGGCTGTTGGCTGATCTTTCAATGAGATGGGAAGGTACAGTGGATGGATCTCTGTCCTTAACCAGCTCTGTGACCCACTCATCTGGCCATTAGTTTTCTCATAAGATGAGGATATAGACTGGTTATTCTCTAACCTTTCTGTCTGCTTTAGAATTCTGTGAGCTCGCAAGCCCTTAGCAGAAACAGAAACAAAGCCAAAAACAAAAACAAAATAAAACAAAAACCTTGCTTAGGAACAATTGCCTGTGTGAAGATGAGGCACTGGGCACACCTAGATATGAGCGCAACCCCAGTTCTCCAGAACTTGTTCTGACCAACCTTTATCTGGGGGATTTTTTGAAAATATATTAAGCCTCTTTAAATCTGCTGCCCATCTTGCCTTCTCTCTAGGCAGGACCAGACTCCATAGAGCTTGTCAGGTTCCTGAACTGTGTTTTGGTGTCCCATACCTGCTTTGGCACCAGGCCCAGAGTCAGGGCTGTTTCTTTCAATGCTTTTAACTGTGCAGTTGCAGCATCTGAAGAAATCAGTTTCTTTATCATTTCCTCAAGGATGGGACTGTTCCTCCCAAGTTGTCCTTATTTTCACTAACTCAGGGAAAAGATTCTCTCTTATCTTTGCCAGCAATGTCAATGATATAAAAATTGTTTCTTTTTGGCTTTGGACCATATCGTTTGGTGCTGAGTTAATCTTTCCTCTTAGGTTTCACTTAGGCTTACTTAGCAGAGCTTTGCTTTTTGTTTTGAGCACACACAGAATAATTGACAGGCTAAAGCCTACCTTTAACCCATTCTGAGTGTTGTGTGTGGTCAGCATGTGGCATGTGTTGCGTGGGATGGGGTATGGATAGCCGCATGAAAAATAGAGGCCATTTACTAGGCTAGTTCTTTACGTGGATTATCACCTATCTCTCAGTGGCCCTGTGAGTCAAGGGGTGGCAGCCTCATTCCTCCAAAGAAGAAACTGAAGTTCAGATTGCCACTCTCCTGAGGCCACTGTCAAAGATGGTAACAAATCTTAGATCTGGACTTAATCTGAACACAAAGCCTGTGTTCCTTCTGCTATAACCACATTTCTTAATATAAGAAGGCAGGTGACTGTGCTATTTGATAATTTAGAACTGAAAGTTTATCTCCAACTCATGAAGGCTGTAATAGAATCACTAACTGGCCCTATTAGTAATTTTCTCTCCTGTAGTGCCAAGATCCAAACTGTTCTATGACTATTGAGCCAGTTTCCAATCACTATACCCAATACCCTTGTGTGTTAGGACAATAGAATATTCCAGCCAGGATAGAGAAGGGGGAGCTGTGGGCTGCTTGTTGAGGGGGTCTTACGTAGTTCAGGGGCTATCGTGGGAGTCCAGTGCATCTAGTTCTTTGTAGGTCTATTTATGGTGTCTTTTAGAAATGCTTATGATGTGACCATATACTTGCCTCATTTTGTCTGCTCTTGTGTATTTCTGAGCAGCAGTGGCTCTTAATGCAATCTCTTTTTAATTTCTACTCTAACTCTAATTTACTGTGGGTATAGGATTTATAGAGTTTATCTTCCTTTCCGATTCCACTTATTTGTCATTCAGTTAGACTTTAACGAGTCAAGATAAGAAGTAGGAAGAATACTACCTGAGTACTACTTGATATTACTAGTTGATGGTGTGCTGTCATTTCCCTTTTCCCCCTCTTGTTTTTTCTTAAGGTTAATGTGTGTTTGGCATATAATTGATACTCCATTGATGAATGGATTGATAGATGAAAGAGCTTACAGTTTTTAGAAAACTCTTGGGTTTGGAGGAGTCATAATTTGATTGTGTCTGAACCCATTAAGTAATGATCTGCTTTGTAGTGGAATTTGCTCTGATGAGTGGTTTAAGTGTCTATGATCATACATACAAGCAGATTCCAGTAGTACCTTTTGTAAGGTGGAATTCAGATATGAGAAAGTGCATCTGGGCTTAATGAGGTTCAAAAATAAAGGTGCAGCCACTCTCTTTTTCAAATAGTCGAAGAATCCATATCATATGTAGGAATATCATCCAACAATCTTTCCTTCCCATATTTTTCTGTCCTAGTCCATTTCCCATCCATTGTGTTTCTTCCCTCCAGTACTTCCTGAGCAGAGCTCTAATGAGATAAGAAATATGGGGGCTTGTCCCTAGAACTATGGCATCCCTGTTAGAATGTATTTTTTTCCTGTGGAAACGATGTTATGGGTTAATTGATCATATGTTACTGAAGGCTAGTTAGTATACTTAACTGCATTTATAAATCACTATTTTCTAAGTATTCCATGGTCGTCTCTCTGTTCTTCCTATTCTTACAATCTTACAGAAGATGAACCTCCCTGGTGAGTGGTTGGGTACTGTCCACAGGCCATGTCCCCCATGTGATGACTCCAGGTGATGCCAGCTCACTCTGACTTGTGCCTTAGAGGCAGGGGCTCTGTGGTCTTTATCTGGGTGTCAGCAGCTCCTCTTCCAGTGCCTGGCACAGAGGAAATGCTGAAAATACTCACTGATTTAGGTTGAATTTAAGAAGTAGAAACTTACACATTCTTCATTTTTAGCCTCGGCAGTTTCTTATACCTGACTCTCTATCAAAATTGGAAATAGGACATGCAATTGGGTTTTCTTACTGATCCCATCATTCACTTATTCACCAAACGTTTATTGATCACCTGTGATGTGCTGGGCACTACCAGGAACTAAACACATAGCAGTGCTGTGTCTACCCTCTTGGAATTCTTAGTTGGAGAGAATACAGACCATCATTAAGAGGGCACTAACCCAGTCTAGGATGGGACTGTTCTCTAGAAACTGCTGCTATTTTAGAAATGCATGGACTGACCTAGAATTTGCCTAGGTTCCTGATGTTGAAATCTTATTCTTTGCCCAGTTATCAGTGATGAAAAAGTGACTTTTTAAAAATTATTCAGAATTGTCCTTAAACCAATGGACAAAGTGATGTAGACAGTTTGCTTTTACATAGTATTGTCTTTGGTTATAGAGTAATTCTTATTTACTTTCTTCTCAAATAAAATTTTAAAATAGTAATCTGAGATATTAAAGAAAGGTGACCTTTAAAAATATCCTGCTAATAAATTATTTTCTGAGTTATCTCTTAAGGCAAACATCAGGTTTCCTTGTGGCTGGTGACTAATTTGGTTGCATACTGTTTCTATTCATAGCTTCTCAATCTTAGGTAGAATTGAGCAGATTTAACACAAATAGCTTCATCTAGTTTCTCATGGAAAAAACAATCAAAACTATAAGAAAGAAGCGCAAGACAACGATAACACAAAACTAGCAAGATAAAGGGTGGTGGCTGACTTTGGAAGAAAATGAAATTTCTTCTTGACTTTCTCTTTGTGTCGAAAGATTTCTTTCCATAGATTGGTGTAATTTATGTGGGCTATATACAGAGATTACATTCTTAACAGTTCTTTTTAAAGCTCTTTGTTATGTGTAGCCTGAAGCCCAGTCACTTCTTCACACTTGTTTCTGTGAGTTTATGCTCTATGAAATGTGGAGGGGCTTCAAAATAAAAATTATTCTATTTGAAGATTTTTTTTTTGTCTCACTTCTGTCTAAGAACGTGAATGAGTAAAAACTAACACAGATGGGGAGTTAATGTTTAATTGGTATGGAGTTTCTGTTTGGAGTGATGGAAAAGTTTTGGCAATGTATGGTTGTGATGGAAGTATACTTTGTGAATGTAATTAACACTACTGAATTATATATTTGAAAAGGGATATAAAGGGAAATTCTAGGTTGTATGTAAGTTACCACGAAAATTCCCACAGAACTTTAAAAGCACAACAGTGAATCCTAATGTAGCAGTGGACTAAAGTTAATAGCATGATAATAATATTGTTTCATCAATTGTAGCAAAAGTTCCACACTAATGCAAAATGTTAATAGTAGGGAAAACTGTGTGAGATGGGGTTATATGGGAAGTCTGTAGTTTCTGCATGATTTTTCTGTACACCTACAATTGTTCTAATTTTTTTAAAAAGCAAGCCACAAAAAAAGAAAGAAAAAAAGTTAGCATAGTACATTACCTCACATCTGACTGGTTAAGGGATTCCAGCACACCTGGCAGCAAAGAGGTTTAACCTAGTTTCTCAGATGAAAGCTCAAGGTGGGGGAAGGATAAGGAAGCCAGTTCAGGGTGAGCTGAGGAGCTGTTTACTTTTAGCCTGCTTTCCCTGACATGATATACTTTATTCTTCCAAGTCAGTCAACCTCCTTAGCCCATGTATTAAGATTCTTAGTTGCAACTAACAGAAACCCACTTAATCTAGTTTAAGCAAAAAGGGAGAAATTTCTTTTTTTTTTTTTTTTTTCTTTCTTAACCAAATTGCAGAATGAACTAGGATGGAGTGGGCTTTAAGGACAGTGAGAACCAGAAACTGGAACTTGGCTGTGTATCTCCCCTCTTTCTCTCCATCTTTTGTTTCTCTCTTTTACTGTTGGTTTCATTTTTCTCCTTCTGCAGATGGGCTTTTTCTACATGGAAAGGGAAATGACCGGTGCCATTCTGTTAATGTCTCTGTAGCCAGTGATCTGAGAGAAAACAGGATTCTTTCTCCCAGCCTAAGTTTGAAAATTCCCAGGGAAGGATTCTGATTGGCCTACCCTATGTGCACATGACAGCCAAGGGGGTGAGGTACTCCACAGCTTGCTGGTGTCTTGTGTCCAGGGAGAGCATTATCCCACGGGAATTATTATAAACAGGAAGCCACAGCAGTTTTTTTTTTCTTCTTCTTCTTTTTTTAGGCCATAGGGGACCCAGTTCAAACAACTAGGTAAGATTCTTTCCCTAATTCAGTGAAAATCTTTTCAAGCCTTTTTGAAGTTAGCTTGTGGACTTTATGCCCTACTAAACTTTTGGTTCCTCTTCTGTTTTACTCTGTGTTTCCTCAAGAACATAGACTAACACTCTGTGCTGTAGTGTGTTCTTGAGAGTTGTGGTTGGTTGAATGCATACCACTGGAGTAAGCATATTGAGGCATAGAAGCATACAACTTTAGAGATGAAACAAATCCTGGAGTCCACCCACCTTCAATAGTTTCAGCTATATTATGGGGTTCCTTAAACATTGAGTACAGACAAATAAGGGAGCATGAGAACTTTTCAGTATTTCCAAATACAAGGTTTTGTTCTAGGAACTGAAGTTAAGGGGGTGTAACAGACAGATGCAGTTCTTGCCCGCATGGAGCCAACGTTTACCTAAAGAAAATATTGACAGGCTAACTAGAATGCCAAGTTTCTTTTATTTTTGGCTGAAATCATATCACTTCAGAGCCTCTCTTTTCAGAATTGGCTGACCCGTGAAGTGACCTGAAGCTCTGATTATCAATCTATATCTTTGAATAATTATTTAAGAAACAAAACACATTATTAGTAAATGACTTTTTTTAAGCAGATAAAGTCTTTTAAAATATGACATCTGCTGGAGAAAATAAATAAGAGGCATTCCATGATGGTTGAGAGCTCAGGCTATAAACTGACAGTCTCGGGTTCAAATCTCAGCACTCTACTAGCTAGCTTTCTAAGTTGTCAAACCTCTTTTTGCATCACATTCTTCAGCTATAAAATTCAAATGAAAATATCTACTTCTTAGAGGTTTTTGATGAGTGTTAAATGAAAATTAGTTATTTTTTTAAAATGGTATGAGCTCAGTAAGTATTAGACATTATTCCTCTAGATTAGGGGTCAGCAAACTCCAAACAACAGGCCAGATTTCACCAATAGCCTGTTTTGGTAAGGTCATTGAACTAAGAAAGGTTTTTATATTTTTAAAGTGTTATAAAAAAAGAAGCAGACACACACACACACACACACAAAGATGATTAGGCTAGAAAGACAGTGTATGGCCCACAAAACCTAAAGTGTTTACTCTTTGGTCCTTTACAGAACAGATTTGCTGATCCCGGTTTTAATTTGTGTGTGTATGCTTTTTTTGTTGTTTTGATCACGGAATCCTTTAAGAATTTGGTTCTTTAAAAAATGTGTGTATTTGTACATGTATATGTATAGCTTTCCACGTGCTCATTTTTAACTTAAGGGGGTTATATGAACACTTACCCCAGACCATGAATTCCCACTAGGGGCAGTGTTGTTTTCAGCGTGGTGAGGTGGGGGTAAAATGGTAGATATTTAAATGGTTTGCAGTATATAAACAAATATGCTGTATGTCTCTGATGTTAATATTTTAGGAGGAACAGTTAGGGAAAAATGTCTAATAAGGCACCTTAGGGGAGCAATAATGAAAAAAAGTTTTGGGAAACATTGTCCAAAATGAATTCTGGAAGGCAGGATATGTGTTGTACTAACCTCCTGACTATACCAGCTCTTAGCAGAAGATCTAGAACATTTTCTTCAATCCATTAAATTTGTTACAGTGGAGTTAAATGAGTGAAATCTCTGATATAGTTTAGTGACCCTTTCAATGTAGACATTACTTCTACAACAAACTCTACAGCACTGGAAATTTTTTAGAAAGTTGTAATCTTTTAGGAGCTTGTTAAATGATTAGTCTCTCTGATATAACACAGGTGCTTCTTGCTTATTAGACTAGAATTCTTTTTATTTTCCGTATTTTTTCTTGCATTTGTTAATGATATAGTAAGTGACTGTACTTGGATGTAAAGGCCTTAACCCTGAAACTCCATGTAGGGCTCTTCACAGTCGTGTCAACACAAAATTGAAAAGAAAGTACAGCTATATCAATTTTGTATCTGAAAAATAAAGTCTGATTTAGAATATACAAATTTTGATTTCAGGCCACAGAATGTCAGGAACTTGGGCCGTCCTGATCTTGCCTCAGAGGCAAAGATCTGTCTTATGTATCTCTGTATGCTCAGTGCCAAGCTCTTGGTAGTGGTCAGTGAATGTATTTCTGAGAGTGACTAAAATGGCGGTATTTCTGAACATGCCATTGTACTCTGGAGTTTTTTGTACCAGCAGTTTTTCTTTGTACCACCTTGTTCTCACTCACAGAGCCATCCTTCTACCTTAGCTCCCTATCTCACTTTGGTCACCAGTACCACAGGTCTTTCTACCACTATTGCAGGGTTTAACAGTGATAAGGAAGTGTTCAAACAGCATTCATTTGCTCAGGAAGAATCTTCAGGGCATGACCGGTACTGCCAAGTCTATCTAAACTAGAGACTTTTCTAAGATGTGGTAGTGCCCAGCCCTGTCATTGGTTTAGAGTGTAGTGAGGTGGTGGTGGGGATACTGAAAGGGCCAGTGCCAAGGATTTGTGCCTTCTGCTGGGCTGGCAGCTGAGGGTGGCACTTGGAGACAGGGCCCTCTCATTCCATCCTGAGGCTCTGAGGGGATTGCCTAGAGATCCAGCAAGCCTGTGTTCCTTAAATATCTTTACCAAAATTCTCTGTGTAACAGAGCAGGATGCCCTTGGGGAATCAGAAGGTGTCCATTAAAGTGACCTCTGAAAACATAAAACTTGTCTCCTGTTTTGTTTTTCAACATGTGTGTTTTCTAGCAGTGTGTGCCACCATATGTGTTTGCTTTAATATAAAAATATATTTTTTAAACTTTACATTCTTGGAATCGATACTACATTCACCCTGTATCCCTAGCCCATCACTATGAATCCCCAGAAAGAATTATACTGAAGATGGAGAAGCATAGCTGGAATATTGGTTGGGCACAAAGAGCATCTTTGACCAATCAGATCTTAGAAGTGGTGGTGTGCAGAGGCAGTGGCCTGTGGTTAGAGTGACAGTGACAGCCCTTTTAGACTCTCCCTGGTTTATGTCCCTGAATTTGTAATCACCTGCTGGCTTGGACTCTCAGCCCTTGGTCCTGCCCTCAATGGTGAGAACTCCATTTTCTGACCATGACAATCACAGTGGTCCAGGGCTCCCTACTTTTAAGTCCTTCTCCACTGCTGCAGAAGCTCCAGGTATCTCTGCAGCCCTGGAGAGGCCTAACACGTTCTCCTTGCTGAGAGCCATGGTAGAATTAGGTTTTCCACGGCCTTCTCCAAAAAAAGGCATCAGGCTATTTTCAAAGAGTTCAAATATTCAGAAACCTATGTATGTTAAGGCCACATTTACTTTTATTGCAGCCTTGTAACAAAGGATCCACTCTTGGTGTACAAGTTTTTCTCAGGTGTCTTAAATTTGAATCTAGGGTATGATAACCTTTAATCGTATCATTATCTTTTTATCCATAAGCATTCATAAATGGCCTACTTTCACTATGATATTTTTTAAATTTTATTTTATTTTTTCCCTATGATATTTTAGTGGAATTAAACTTGAACTAAAAATTATGTGCTTAATTATAACTACTAATTGAGTTAAGCCTGTAACTTGATAACACAAGGGCCACAGCTGACAGGTGGTTAATCCCTACTGCATAACTTCTTTATATGTATTCCTCAAGATGGGGTTTAAAGCAACAATCACAACAAGACTTTTTGGTAGAAATCTCAAGTGGGCATCATTTGGTGACCAAGCTAGAAGGCCAGTGACTTTCACCTCCTAGTCCACAAACCTGGAGTCCTGGTCAACCTTCATGGAGGCGCTCCTCTACTGAAAGTCCTGCACCTCACAAGTCTTGTGCTTTGACATATCCTAGTCACTGTGTGGACACAGTCATGCAGCTGTTTTCAGAAAAGACCAGCGTAGCCGTGCCCATTAATTTACATTCTGAACTCCTGGTGATGGAATAAAATTACTAGGAATAACCATTTTTTGATGACCACCGTGTAAGCACCATGGTATGGTGGAAAGTTCTTTTCAAGGCTCCTCAGAATTAGTGGGTATTAATATAACTTTCTCCATAAATGAATGTGAGTTTTCTGAACATGATACATTGGAGAAAGCCAAGATCAAAACGTTAATTCCAAGCAGAGATAGATGGTCAGTAAAACTTATTTCAAGACTATCTGAAACAAACATATGGTGCTGCTGGCCTAGTTCATTGTCAGTGTGGTGGAGTTTCAGACCAATGTTTGAAATTTTCTTTGTGATCCTATGCATGTTTTTAAACCTCTTCGACTGGTTGGTTTCCTTTTTTTTTTTAGGTTGATAATTCTATGTATAAATAACAAGTTCCTGGCACATAGGTATTTTTAGCAGTACTCTCTTTGGGGGCAATCTCTTTCACTCTTCCTTCCCCAAAAGAAGAAGGAAAGATTTGTCTTATTCTACTGAGTCAGGGTTTAAATTTAGCAAGATCTAAGAGTCTGTACATGTATGTTTTAAATGGCTATGGGAGTTATGCCTTCTACTTGGAAATGAGCTGTATTTGATTCATATTTTTTAACTACGTATATTCTGCCTAATTCTAAAAATATATTTAAGGCAGCTAATTCATTTCTTAGTCATACTGTGAACTCTCAGGCCTTTATCCCACTAATGCAGCCCTTGTTTAGAGCTCTTTATTGAGCCGTTTAATGCTTCAAACCCTACTAACCTCATTTTGCACATTTTCTAAAAACAAGCACATACATGTGTACACACATCCACACACACACCAACTTATGACCCAACTTTTGGGAACAATGTTAAAACAAACAAACAAAATTCTTAGAAAGTTGTGAGGTGCTTAAAATAGTTTGACTTTTAAAGGGTTGAGGAGCTTTTCCCATAAGACTTAGTGCTTATTGCTATAAATAGAGTCTTGCATATATGTACAGATTTGCAGTTTTCTGCATGCTCCTCTCTGGTCACAAGGCTTAAGATGATTCGTGTGAGAAGTTAGTTATATTATTTTGATGTCTAAGGTCCAGTGTGACCTCTTCAAATTCTTTTTTAAAAATATTTAACTTCACAAAGTCTGTGGGTAAGATCGAGAGTATTTCATATGGAGCAAAACTTCCAGGTATCTTGTCACATTCCTTTAGAAGTGGAATTTTTCAGCACATTATTAAGGACAGACAAGCAGATTCTCCCTTTCCCTCCAGCTTCTCAAACACTGTTTACATCATCAGTAGGCTTTTTCTAACAGGCTGTGATAATTGTTGAAGCTTGAAATTGGGTACATGGAGTTCTGTCTACTTTTATATTTGTTATTTTTTCCATAGTAAATTAAGACAGACAAATTTTTAAAAACTCAGAAGAGCTGGAATTCATTCTTTTTCTGCTTTATAGTGTGGATGTGGTGGCAGTATTTTTTTTCAGTCTCTTCTTCTTGGGCTGTTCAATGTTCAAGGCAGGGTATTAGAAAAGAAAAGAAACTCAAAATAAGTTATTAGATTTGAGGTCCTAAAAGAGTAGGTGTCATTTGAATTCTCATATTTCTCCTGATAGATTTCAATCCAAAGCTATCTAAAAACTGCCTAGAATATGGATAAGCATTATATTTAAGTATGGCGGTGTGGCAAATGTGCAGTGATTGAAGGATGGAGGATTTAGGATCACAGAGCTATGCCACTCACTAGCTTAAGGGTCCTTGGGCACATCACCCAACCTTTCTGAGCCTGTTTATTCAGCTATAAAATGGGGACAAGAGGTACTCTTTCTATCCTTTAGGGATTTTTAAAGCTATTATTATTATATGTAGGGTGGTGAATTATTAATTAAGCTAGTATATACCATCATTTGTTAAACTAGGAACCTGTAATATGCAGCAATAAATACAATCATATATGTGATATAACTTGATCTCAAGTAGCTCATAGACCATGAAGGGAATACAAAAACAAAAGATACAGAAAAATGAACATACCACTTTCAGAGACATTTTAAAATGTGCCCAATATCAGCTAGATGCATATGTTGAAGAAAACAGTGGGCAAAAAGTGTTCCTTCATATAGATCCATGCAAACTTACTTAATTTCCAAATACCTGAAGCTTGCCAGAGGTCTTTAAACTTTCTATCCATCTTTCTCCAGCCATACCCTGACCGTATTTTCTCTACATAAACTCATTTGGTGTAAGATGCTATATATCTACTTAAAAATATTTTTCTCACAAGTGATACATGAATGTATGCATTTTTTCAATAAATCAATAAATAGATAAATAAAACATTATAATCTTCCACCCCTAATCCTGATTTACTTCATCCCCTCTCAGTTGTAATCACTGTTCCCTTTTGTTATTTATCCTTCCAGACCTTGTGTCTTCCTTTATACATGCATGTAGGTATCCAGTGAAAACATATAATAATGAAGCTTTTGTTTTTTATTTTGTTTTGTTTTACATAAATGTTGACAAACGAGGAAAAACATTCTGCAGCTTGCTTTTTTCACTCAACATGTCTAGGAGAACTTTCCATGATCTGGCTTATTCACTTTAACTACTACTTACTATTCTGTACTGAAGTTTGTTTTGCTGCTTCCTGATTGTTGGGCAGTTAGGTTGTTTCCAGTTCCAAACAATGCTGTGGTAAACATCTTTGTAATTTCCTATTTAGACACCTGTGTGAGTATTTCTCTAGGGTAGATACTGAGAAATGGAATTTATAGGTCATAAATTATATACCTACAGATTTTACTAGTTAATGCCAAATTACCCTCCCATGTAAAATGGCCACTATTTTTCACACTTCACTTTTTTGTCCCACTCCTCTGCCCACTTAGTTAGGAAATGCTTTGCAAAGGACAGTTATGGTGAGTTAGAGGAGACCAGTGTTTCTCAGACTTCATTGTGCAAACTAATTACCTAGGGATTTTGTTAAAATGCAAATTATGGTAGTAGGTCTGAGCTTCTGCATTTTTAACAAGCTCCTGGTTGATACTGATCAGGGACCACATTTTGAGTGGCAAGGATCTGGAAAACAGATCTTTCTCCAAATTGTTTCTTGAAAATTGCCTGGAAACTGCTGTTTTTATGAGCATATGGGTATACCTGCATTAATGCATGGACATGAGTGTGTTTACAGAGGAAGCTATATTTTGCCAGAAGTATTTGAACTCTAGGCCCGGAAGGCTTGGCCTTTAAAGTTAGATCCTGTGAACATATGTGGCAAGTGCTGATGGTTGCTAGTTGCTGAAACTGGGTGATGAGTGAATGAATGTAGGTTCACTGTACTATTCTCTTTACTTTTGTGTATATTTGGAAATGCCCATAATAAAATTTATAAAATAAAGTTAGATCCTTTGAAGTTCAAGTTGCTCCTAAAGGTTTTCAGCTTGGTCCATTTTGCTATGCTTTTCCTAGATTTCCTCTGATGATTTGAAACTGTTTTTTGTTTTTGTTTTTTTTTTAAATCAATAGTGTATTTTGACTCCCGTGAATTTTAATTTTAACATATCAAAGTATTTTTAGAAGTTTAAAAATAACTGGCAAAAACAGCTTTGTTCCATATCTGCCAATCTTAGCAGCTGCAGTCGAATCCTCCCCAGTCTTCCTCATTTAAAAGAGGATGCCATAAAGTATGAGAAATACCATAATCAAGCATGATGGCGTGTTAGTGCTGGAGGCACTGTAGAGGGCATGTAGGGCCAGAATGCTCATGTGATTGATTGGTGATTACCTGGAACACTGCTGAGCAGGATTTTGAGGTCTCATTAGGGTCCAGTAGAAAAGAATTCTGTGATTGACTAGTAATGTCTGCCAGGGTCATAATTCTCTGGAATGGAAAATTATAGCACAATTGCTACATACTGGTTGACCCTTACTTTTCGGAAGCACTTATTTTTAGTGAGAAAACAAGGCACAAAGAATTGAAATGTTTTGCCTTAGGTTTGTCATTAGTTGAGCTTGTACTAGAACCAGGTATCCTGATTCCTAGTACATTTCCCTTTCTAATATTCTACTGTGATGATGGGAATCTAACTATGCTATAGAGTATTTGCATGTTGAAGCAACTTGGTAGAGTAGAGGGAGCCATTCATCTTTTTTTTTTTAATTGCTACATTTCCTTTGTCATTCTTTTTAAAAATATGCTTTAATTTTAGAGAAGTTTCAGATTTAGAGAGTTACATCGAAAGTCTAGGAGATTCCTGTATAACCCACCCCACCCCTTCGCCCTCCCACATTTTCCCCTATTAATAACATCTTACATTAGTGTGGAATACTCATTACGATTGATGAACCAACATTGAAGTATTGCTACTAGCCAAGGTCTATAATTTACATTATGGTTTACACTTTGCACTGTACAGTTTTATAGGTTTTGGCAAAACGTATAATGGCCTGAATCCACCATTGCAGTATCATGCAGAACAATTCCAATGCCTTAAAATGCCCTAAGTTCTACCTATTCTCCCTCCACCCACCTCAGAACCTCTGGTAACCACTATCTTTATATCAATGTTGTAAGTTCTTCCATGACTACAATACTAATAAGTCTACTTTGATCTGTGGTTACATTCCCCCATTATATTTGTTCATTCCTCAATTTTGAGGCTTTTAGGATTATGTTACCTGCTGTTGTCTCTCCGACTGATGGTCAGAGAGGTCTCTCCGACTGATGGTCGGAGGCGATTTTCCCGTGGAAGATCTCTCCGACTGATGGTCGGAGGTCTTTCTCCGGCTGATGGCC
>JAQZBX010028268.1:0-27892 GCA_029593785.1 Cabassous unicinctus | reverse complement strand
GGGATGTATTTATGTATGCTTACCCTTGTCTATAAGCTTAAAATGTTTTTGAAATCTTGACACTTGAAACAAATTATGAAACAGAGGCAAAGGAAATGCATTAAACAGACATAATAACAATAGTAGACGATCTGTCTCTTCTGGCAACTTATTCAACTCCACTCTCTGTTCCACATCTCATGTTTGGATTTATATGAAGACCCTAATAAGGAGTTAATAGGGGTTAAAAAGCATGGGCTTTGCTTAGGAATTCCATCACTGTGTTCCAGAGTAGCTACACAGAGTTGGCCATTGAACTGTAGCTCCACTTACAAATATCCCTGAAATATATCAGAGAATGGAAGTATAGCCTTGGCAGGGCCATGAGAACAGATACAGAGTAAACCAGGGCCCAGGATCAAGGCACTTTTCATATGAACAATAGCTGCACAGAGAAAATCTCATCTCACATAGTTTTCTGGCCATTTATTCTCCAACTAGAACTATTTGGAACAGCTATTTAAAACTATTCATCTTAGGGTTCTAGTAACAATACAGTAGGTTGCTTTAGATGACCATGGAATTCAAAAATCTCTCTCTGGGCAACTGTGTAAACAATTTCAGCCTGATTGAGTCCTATTACATCTCTCCTTAATGCCACAATACCTGATCATACATTCTCCCCAGGTTGATGCTCATTATAACTTTTAAGGACTTCTCGCTCTTTGTTTCAGAACTTACAGTTTACTACAGATATTATATTGGCACCTAGGACTGATTGTTCTGGAAGCAATAAGTGATGTGTGTGTGTGAGTGTGCAATTCTGTGTGTGTGTGGTGTGTTTGAGGTATCCTAAGTAGGATTTACATCTACTTGCATGGCAAGAGGCCCAAATGCACTTAGAGAAGACTGAGATCCTGAGAAGATTGATTCCCTCAGAATGGTAGGATTGTGCCTCTACCAGCAAGAAGTGACCAGGCAATTGAAATGTTCAGAGTTCTCCTTCTCTTCCTTTCTGTACCCAACATCCAATTCCATGTTCAGGCTTCCAATTTTGATATTAGTGATCTTTCCAGTAAAGGATTCAGGTAAGGGTTGAACATTCTGTAAACCTTAAAATCAGAACCTAGTTTGTACTTAGCCTTGTCTACTTGGATCTGCAGGAGACAAGAGAGTCTACCAAAGCAGCATGGAGAACCCAATTATCCACAGAGTATCCTTAAAGTTAGTCTTTTACTGTACTTATTCGTGTAAAATATTACTTTATCTTCTGCAGGGGAGGAAGCAGAATGCCTCACCAATGCCTAATGGCCCACTGATCTCTCCTGGCTAATCAATCACCCATTACCCATCAAAAATAAGTGCTTTCCTTCCTATCACTAGTTTCTTTGGTGAGACCCTTTTCCTCTCACAATTACTCTGGCAAATTAAAATTATTTCATCAAGTTTTACTTCTTAAGAAGTTATTCCAGAGTTAACCACCTTCCATAAAATTAGGTTATATCCTTCATCATTCTATACAATTCCTTCATAATTATTGCCATATTGAAATATCATTTATTTTATAGGTTTCTATGATTTTAACACTCCCACAAGACAAGTGTTGAGCAAACAATTCCTTAAAGGGCCAGATAATAATTAGTTTAGATTTTGAGGGCCTCTTAATCTCTGTGGCACCTACTCTATGCTTGTGTAATGTGAAAGCAGCCAAAGACAGTGATGCTAAGTGTGTCTGTGGGTCAAAAAATGTTTATTCATAAATCCAGGCAGTTTATTTATGGACCATGGTCTGCTGACCTCTAGTCTAGACTGAAAGTTCCATGCAGGAAAACACTTTACCTGATTTTCCTCGCCTGTCAGAGCTCCATGAAACATATCACGTGACACACCATAGTCCCATAGCAAAATGGGTTGAAGGAATACCTAATAGATATTTATGTTGCTAAATGAGAATTTCAGTAATAGAGACAAGAAAAATAAAAATAAAATGGCATTCCACATTGTTCCTGGACCTAAATGTAAACTTATAAATTTTTTCCTCTGGATTAATCTTCAGACAGTGTCTGGAACTCACCAACCAACAGGAATGATATGATGAGACTGCAAGGTAGCAGCTGCAGGAAAGGAACACCACAAGTGGTTGCAGAGATACTTAGAAATGCCCATCATTCCCTCATTGATTTTCTGTCCACCAGGCTGAAAGTCTCACAGGATGCCCCTTGCCTGGGCTGCCCAGAAAGTTAGTACCTGAGTGGAGGGAGGGAAATTGATCCTCTAGAACTAAGGGAAGAAATATTTCCCTGAAAGATACACAACCTAGAAGCTCATCCTTAGAGCTTACCCCTTTTGCTCTCTCAAGACCAAATGTAAATCACCCCAGATGTAAATATCCCACTAGGTGAAATCTTACTGGATTCTTATTAACTTACTAGCTAGTTAGCAACATTCAGAAGCAGTGACTTTCATAAGTATGTGTTGTGTTTAAGGATAACAATGTCTGATGTCCAGCTAATAGATTCTAACCCAGGGATGGGGAAACCCTCCCATACCATCACAATAACCTGCACATCTTGATTCTCACTCAACATCTATCACATGTTATGGATCTGCCAAACCATAGATGGGAACCTGGAGTAAGTGGGCAAGATGGTCAGTGATGGAAGTCATAACTACAGTCCTACAAAACTCATGCCATTCTCACAGAGGAAAATGCCAAGAGCCAAATGTATTTGAAACTGAGTAATCTGAAACTTGAAGACACAGGCATTGATTAATGGGTGAGACAAACACCAGGAACTGCACTGAAGGGCAGATAGGCAGGAGTCTCTCCCTTTGGGATGCCTGTAGTGGACTGGGCTGCTTTGAGCACTCAGTACACACTGACTACAAAATCCTAATTCCAGGAGCAAGTGCAGGCAGAAGATGGAAAATATTCCCTGTTGTGTTTTGAGGTGTCCACTTTATCCAACCTGAAATTCTTTCCAGGGACTCTTCTACATTCTGAGGAACAAATGGGCTCCTTGGTTGTTCTTGCAAAGACAAGGGAAAGACAGATCAAACCAATAACCAAACAACTATCACATGTGTGAGTACTGTGAAACACAGATAAATATCAGGTCAAGAGATGTCCATAAGAGTGTTTAAGAAACTGGCAGCTTTGTATTTGGGATTTAGAGATATGATGTCAAAGTAGACTAAGGGGCATGATGTCATAATGATACTATCAAAAATGTTTTTCAAAGTTATTGTCAGATATAGCCATTTCCACCTTGAAGTATAAGCATGACCTCAGTGTTCATTTAGTTTTCAAAGTTTGACAACCTCTGTTTCAGATAGGCTGTGTTCTAATGAATAGCAACACCAATGTCATTTATAAATACATGTACTTTAACAATGCCTTGCAATCACTTTTGTGCTTGGTGCAGTTTACACAGTGTTCTGGCTTGAGTCATGTATCATAAATTTATATCTGTTCTTTGTCTTAATCCACATTCTTGTTAGTGTGAACTCATTGCAGATAAAATCTTTTGAGGATGTTATTTTGCTTAAGGTGTGGCCCAATTGAATGAGATTGGGCCTTAATCTGGACAACTGGAGGGTTTTGAAGCAAAAGGAATTCAGAAATATCCAGCAAAATGTCAGAGATGTAGCCAGAGGCAAGAAATCTATGGGAACCTATAAAAGAAAAGAGAAGACATCAACATGTGAGGAAAATCGACAGAAACCACAGAATATCCAGTCAGTGGACCTTGTTTGCAATGACCTTGGATATTTAGTTGATGGCATTCCCAAGCTAAGTGTAGAAGATGCAGCTTGGTTTCTCCTTTTAGTTTATAGGAATATGTAGAGGAAAGGGTTAATCTGAGAATTAAACTCTTAAGCACAAAGGAGCTAACAATTCCTGGTTCATGAAATGGTCAGTATATCCAGATAGCATGCTCTTGAGAACTGGGCCAAAAGATGATCTATAAAGAAACTCTCTCAATTTCTAGGAAGGCATCAAACAGAGAACAAGGCTCCATACCGAAGTTTAACTGAATGGACGTTTACTAAAGAGGGTGTGGATGAACATGGATCCAGTCAAGTATCTCAGAGGGAGACAGGATTGGTGGAAATGCAGTTATACAGGAAGCATCTGTTGAGAGTAATTTTGTCTGATGGCTTGAATCCCCTTGATCTGCACACAATGCTACCAAGGGTTTTAGAAAAATATTACTAGTAGAAACACTGCTATTCTTTGAGAGGGTGAGGCCTGATCAAAGTTTTCAGGTAAAGAGAGAATGCACTTCCAGGGTGCTAAGAGGGTGACATCTAGAACCCAGCATTCAGTGAGAGAATGGGGACTATGACAGCACACAGCAAGAGTGAGACTGCTGCTTGAACAGGCCTGGAGTACAAAGCACCCATCCACAGATGACTCTCACATTGAAATATAATGAAGCTCACGTTTCTCGGGTTTGGTCTTGCTTGGGACCCATGGCACCTGTTTTCCTACCAGATTATCTCTTTTACAATGGGAATTACTTCCTGTTGTTAGACTATTGTATTTAGAAAAAAGAAAATGTGTTTTCTAATTTTCACTGGTAGAAATTTTTGCAGAACAAACCACATCCATAAATGATTTTAATGATTCTTTGTTTGTTTCCTTTTTTGCTCTAAGATGGCTTAAGATTTTGTGATGTCATGATGAAATCAATGCAGTTTGCATTTGGGAATATGTTTTAGTTTCCTGGCTATGAAAATTACCATTAAAAAATTGATTGGCTCACACATCAGAGGCAAGAAGGCTTGCTTCCTCCCAAGGTCAGCCCCTCCTGGCAGGCATGCAATCTTTGGGCCTTATTGGCTTTACTGTAACATGACTATGCCCACGGCAGAACCTTCTCCTTTTTCTTCTGAATTCCCTTGACATCCATCTTCTGGCTGCTCCCTGTCACTTCTTCCCTGTGTTCAATTTCCTTTGCTTATCAGGAAATAATCACTTTGGTCTGTGGCACATCTTAACTTAGAGCATATTTGGAGGTTCTCTTTCAATTATGTTCATATACAGGCCCAGGGGTTGGGACCTGAACACACCTTTGGTCAGGGACATGATTATATCCCCAACAGAAATTCATGTCTTGTTTTCAGGTTCATGGATATGTCTTTGGTGACTTGAGTTATGTCCTCCAAATTTAGATTTGTTCTTGATTTTCATATTCATTCATGTGTGTGTGTGAATCCATCATAAAGTAGATTTCTGGAACTGTTATTTTTAGTTAAGCTGTGGTACAGCAGAATGAGAATGAGCTTTAATGTAGATTACATTGGTCCTTTATAAGCAGAAGAAATTCAGTAACAGAAAGCCTCAGGGAAGAACTAGCAGCCAAAAATACGAAGGAACCAAGAAGAGAAAGGAGAGGACATAGCCAAGTTATGGAAAAGCTATATAACCCCAAAGATTGCCAGCTTCTGACCACAGGAGAAAATAAGTCTTCCAGCCTCCAAATACATGAGGAAAATTAATTATCATTTTTCAACTAAATTATTCTGTGGTTTTTATCATGGCTTTAAGGAAATTAAGATGCACAAGCAGTTGAATTAATTACATTCCTTAAAGTTTCAATGCCTGTTGCCCACAAAGATGCAGGGTCCACAACCAGGCCACACCTGAGCACAAGGAATCCTGAGAGAGGAAGAGGTGCTGGAGCATTGGGATTCCTCATGACCTCCTTTTAATACTAGAGTCCAGGAAGTTCAAGATGAGTGGAGAACCTGTTTGGATTTGTAGAGGGAGTAGGAACAGATCAAAGAAATCATCATCTCAGTTGTGAATAATTATTTTCTATCTTTGAATAAAAACTCTGCTCAGATCATCCTGGAAGGATCATGGTCCATTTGCTCCCTCACATCCAGGTGGTGAATATTCACATAGTCATTATAGAGGTGGTAAATCCCCTGAGATTGGTCCACTGAACTGCCAAATCTCATGCAAATCTCCAGGACTGTTTTTAAATATGAACCAAGATATGTGTCTTCTTCATTTTTCATGAAAATGTTCTCACAGGCTGTGCTGAGTGGGATGTTAGGAGGAAAATAAGGCATGAACTCATCATAACCTGTTTTCCTCAGAAAGGAGAGAGAAGGGAAAGTCAGCTATTTTTCTATCAGTGGGGGCTTCTTATAGGTTCAGATTATATTTTTGCATGATCTCAGAAGCTTTCCCTCTGTGGACTGGTAGTTTCTCTGGCCTGAATCTCTAAGCCTCTGATAAAAGGAATGGTCATCCCAGGGGATGGGTACAGGCTTCCTTTCCTAGATTCTAAATAGAGACTGAGGCCCTGAAGACCTTCCCTGCTTTATCCCTTGGCATCCCGTGTGAAAATCAGCTTTCAGTATCTGTGCATTGTTTCCACACTCTGGTCTGTATTCTTCAGGAATCACACATGTTGTCCTGTAAACCAAGATTCCTGAGTACATTCTTCTATTTGTTACTTCTCCCTTTGAGGACATCAGAAATTTCCAATAAGGGTTACCTGGATAAGGTGTATGATAGTTGTATCTCCTGATTTTTATCTCCATGTTGTCTCCAGAATCCTGGCCAAGGCTCAGCTATATGAGTCAGACCCAGACCTTCAGAAACCCACATAGATCTTGTGTCTCTCTTGCACTGCCCCTGTATTCTCCATTACAGTTTTTGGTTCCTGATGGTTTTAAATCTGTTAGGCCCTGTAAGGGGCAGCAGTAGTGGAGCAAAATATAGCATAACAGAAATGCATACTATGATCCACCTCTCTGGAGTAAATTCTTCGTGTCTAGATAGACATCCAAGAACACCCAAGTTCTCACTGTAGCTGAGCTGAGACTGTTGTGGTTAAAAATGTGTATTACTGGGTGGGTATACAATAAGGGGAAGTCTGTGTGTGAGCCCACATACAAACCTGCATATGCAGAGAGAGTGCTGAGCAGCAGGGGATACTCAGAGCACACAGAGCACAGCACAGGTACCAAGAGAAGGAGCAGGTGGAGGTTGTAGAGGGGTTTCCTGTATCAAGTGTTTTCCCTGTTCCTCAACCTCCTGAGACCTTCTTCTACATTTTATTTTAATGACTTTTAATTAGCTAAATGTACTTTTCAAACAATTCTTTCTCATTGAATTATGGAATTAATATTAAATGTATTTTTATTAACATTCAAAAGTTTTGGGTAGATATTGAGTTGATACATATATCAAGATGCCTCTATTGCTTTGGTTTCTTTTGAGCTTATGTCTCTATACTGAAATGGCTCATTCTGCCTCAGCTTGAAGGGGTCACAATGGTGCTTAACTCTAGGCATTCATCATTATACTCTTGGCAATGTCTCTTTGTCTTATGATTGTTGATGGAATAAATTTCTGTTCAAATTATTTATGGATCTCAGTACCGGGATAATTTCAAGATCTCAATTACCAGTTTCAGATTATATTTCTTTGTATTCATTTCATTTTCATTTTTCATAATAATAAACTTTATTCTTATAGAAGTTTTAGATTACAGAAATGTTACATCAAACCTCAAAAATATAGGGGATTCCCATATAAACCACCCACATTTCCCCTATTAATTCATGTGGTATATTTGCTACAATTGATGAACCAATATTGAAGCAATGCTATTAACCAAGGACTATAGTTTACATTAAGGTTTACATTATGTGCTGTTCAGTTTCATAGGTTTTGACAAATGTATAATGACATGTATACACCATTGCAGTATCATACAGATCAACCCCAGTGCCCTAAAAATGCTTTGTGTTCCACTTATTCTTCCCTGCTCCTCACCTCAGAACCTCTGGCATCCACTATCTTTGTATAAATATTACAAGTTTTCCTGTTACTATTCTGTTCCCTTTCCCTTCTCTTCTCCTTCTGGGATGCCCATAAGGCATATGTTTGTCCATTTTGTGTTGTCGGTTAATTCCCTGAGTACCTGCTGGATTTTTAAAATCTTTTTCTCTATTTGTTCTACTATCTGTTTGATTTCAGATGTATTGTCTTCCACATCACTAATTCTTTCTTCTGCCTGTTCAAATCTGCTGTTATGTGAATCCAATGTCTTTTTTATTTCTTGGATTGTGCCATTGGTCACCATCATATCCATTACCTTTTAGGGTATGTTTACAATTTCTTCAGTATGTTCTCCCAGTGTCTTCACATTCTTAATCTCTTCCTTTACTTCTTTAAGTTGGTCCCTGATATTTCTTTGGAAAGCTTTGATTAGTTGTTCAAAGTTTCGCATCACTTCCTGGTTTTTAGTTTGTTCATTGGATTGGTCTATGTTTTCCTGTTTCTCAGTGTGGTTTGCAATTTTTTGTTGCCCTCTAGTCATCATTTTATCTTGATGCATTTATTCAGTTGATTAGCTTTTCTTTCTGCTCTAGAGTTTTATTTAGCTGGTGGTTCTGCATGTGTGTTAAGTTTTCTCTTTGATACTTTTTCTTCTTATTATATTTCCTTACTTCTTTCTATGTTCCCTTGAAGGCAAAAGATTAGCACCAGAGGAATCAAAAGATGTGAGGAAGTAAGAAGGATAATAGTAATATTGATAAAAGTTAAAAGAGGGGCCAAATAAGAGTTAAGGAAATGAATATTTAACTCATTTAGGCAGTGTAGATCAATAGGAAAAAAGTGGTGTACTTACAATGGACTGGGAAACCAAATAGAGGAATATATATATAATGATTTAGAAGGCTAGAATTATGAGGAGGCAGAGAAAGAGTGAAGAAAGGGCTGAAAGAAAAGAGTTAATATTAATTTAAAAAAGAAGAAAACAAAATAGATAGAATAGAAATTGACACCCTTGAGTTGTGGGCATATGAAAAAATGTGGTATTTAATAGCCACAACAGAAATCAGAATGCAGAAATATCAAGGAAGAATAATAGATACTTTGGAATATGAAATCAATATAGACAGAGCATGGGAAATTACTGAAGAAGTACAGCAAAGAAAAGACAAGTTAGCAGCACCTAATTTAACAAAAATGAAAGAATAAAGAAAGAGGGGAAGAAAGAAGAAAAAAAAGCAAGAGACAAAAAATACACAGAGGAAAACCAGACAACCACACAGGCAAGCAGTCAAACAAACTAAGGGGGATCAAAGTTCCCTGAGAGTCTCCGTGGATCCTCTCAGCATGCTTGTGTTAATCAATTTCCCTGCAGTGTTCTATATGCAGGGCCTGAAACAGGTTTTAGCTATTAAAATAAATTAAAAAGAATTTATTTTTCATTTATTAAAGTGACCGTCTTTTTATTTTATTTATTTATTTATTTATTTATTTATTTATTTATTTATTTATTTATTTATTTTGGTGAAATACAGGACCAAAAATAAGTTCTCCTCTAGACAATCCCCCTCACGGAGGGGACCCTAACTTGGCTCATGGAAACTTATCAAGCACTTCCCTATTCCTGGACTCCCCAGGGAGGATGAAGTTCTAATGTTTATCAGTGCAGAATGCTAAAAATGGGCAACACTGCCCCTTCTGGATCCAAGCCCTAGTGTCACCGGGCTGCTGGTAAATCAGGTTGCCTCAGCAGATTCTCCTCTCCCCTCACCCTGGTGCTGCTTCAAGCCAGCTTATCTGCTTCCCAAAGTTATGAGGGGACCAGGCAGCCAATTGATGGCAAAAATATCCCCTCTCTGCCTTCTGTCAGAACTCTCCCTCTCTTGGACTGCGCCGCCTCTCCCCAGCTCTACAGGGCCCAGGGCTTATCCATGGGCTGTCAGTCAAATCAACTTCCTCAGCAGATTCACACTTCCCCTCCACTGGTTGCCAATTCGCTGCAGCTGATTTGTTCGTCTATGTTGCAGGGGGCTTCAGCAGCGAAATCCCCAGAAAATAAAGCTCTCTTGCTGGGGCACCCCCGTCAGAAAATGCCTCCTACCACCAGGCTCTGTTTCCGAAACAGAATGGTCAAACATACACATTATGGGCATCCCAGAAGAAGAAGAGAAGGGAAAGGGAACACAAGAAATGTTGAAGGAAATAATGGCTGAAAACTTCCCAAACCTTTTGACATCGATGGATGTGCATATTCAGGAAGCAAAGTGCACATCAAACAGTGTAAATCCCAAAAGGCCAACTCCAAGACATATACTTGTCAAAATGTCCAATGCTCAAGACAAAGAGAAAATATTCAAGGCAGCAAGAGAAAAGAGAACCATCGCATACAAGGAAAGCACAATAAGATTAAGTACTGATTTCTCAGCTGAAATCATGGAGGCAAGAAGACAGTGGCATGACATAGTCAAAACACTAAAAGAAAAATCTTTCAGCTATGAATTCTCTACCCAGCAAAACTGGCATTCAAAAATGATGGAGAGTTTAAAATATTCACAGATAAACAGAAATTAAGAGAGTGTGTCAGTAAGAAACATGCACTTCAATAAACACTAAAGGAAGTTCTACAAGTTGAGAGGAAAAAACAAGGTAGAGAGAGTTGGAGGAGATTTTAAAAGCAACTAAAAAGACAAAACACAAAAACAAAACAACATGTGACATACATTAACCCAAAGAAAAATGGGTGAAGTAAGAAATTCATTATGAGTAATAACACTGAATCTTAATGTACTAAATTCACTTATCAAGTGCCACAGATTGGAAGAATGGATAAGGAAATATGATCCAACTATATGCTGTCTACAAGAAACCCACCTTCGACCCAGGGATTCAAGGAGGCTTAAAGTGAATGGCTGGAAAACCATTTTACAAGCTAACAATAGCCAAAAATGGGCAGGAGTAGCTATTCTAATATCAGACAAAATAGACTTTAAAAGCAAATATATCATAAGAGACAAGGATGGACACTATATGTAAGTAAAAGGGGTAATCACTGAAGAAGAGAGATCAATCATAAAAATTTATGGACATAATCGCAGTGCCTCAAAATACATGAAGCAACCCTTGGAAAAACAAAGTGGAGAAATACATCTCTCTACAATTATAGCAGGGGACTTTAACACACAATTATCATCATTAGACAGAACATCAATACAGAGAATCACTAAAGAAAAAAGACTCTCAAAAATACATTAGAGGACCTGGACTTAATGACATATACAGAAAACTACACCCAAATACAGCTGGATTGCATTCTTCTCAAGTGCACATGGAATATACTCCAAGATAGATGACATGCTAGGCCACAGAACAACACTCAATGAATTCAGAAAGATTGAGATTATACAAAGAAATTTCTCTGACCACAATGGAAAGAAATTGGAAATCACTAAAGGCCAGAGAAACCGGTTAGGCACAAGGATATAGATGTTAAACAACACACTCTTAGACAAACAGTGGGTCAAGGAGGATATTTCAAAAGAAATCAGCAACTACCTTGAAACTAATGAAAATGACAGCACAACATATCAAAACCTATGGGATGCAGCAAAAGCAGTCCTGAGAGGGAAGTTGATAGCCATAAATTCATATAAAAGAAAGAGTTAAAATTGAAGACCTAACTGCACACTTGGAGGAATTGGAAAAACTAAAATAAACTAAACCAAAAGGAAGTCGAAAGTAGGAAATAGCAAAGATTTGACCAGAACTAAATGAAATAGAGAATAAGAAAGCCCTAGAAACAATAAGTAATACCAAAACTGGTTCTTTGAGAATATCAATAAAATTGATAAACCCTTAGCCAGACTAAAAAAGAAAAAGAGAGAACAGATTCAAATACACAAAATAAGGAATGAGCAAGGGGATATCACTCCTGACCCCACAGAAATAAAGAGTATCATTAGAGAGTACTTTGAAAAATTATATGCCAACAGGAATGATAATATAGAGGAAATGGACAAGTTTCTGGAAACTCACAAACAGCCTACATAGATGAAAGGAGAACTCGATGAGTTCAACAGTCCAATTACAAGTAAAGAGATAGACTCAGTCATCAAAAACTTCCCAACAAAGAAGAACCCAGGACCAGATGGCTTCACAGTGGAATTCTACCAAACATTCCAGAAAGATCTAACACCAATTCTGCTTAAGCTCTTCCAAAAAAAGTAGTAGAAGGAATATTGCCTAACTCATTCTACAATGCTAAAATTACCTTAATACCAAAACCAAACAAAGATACCACAAGAAAGGAAAATTACAGACCAATTTCTCCAATGAACCTAGATGCTAAATCCTCAACAAAATACTTGCTAATCACATTCAACAACATATCAAAAGGATTATGCACAATGACCAAGTGGGTTTCATCCTGGATATGTAAAGATGGTTCAATATAAGAAAATCAATCAATGTAATACACCACATAAACAGATTGAAAGAAAAAAAACACATGATCATCTATATAGATGCAGAGAAAGCATTCAATAAAATACAGCACACTTTCCTGATAAAAATAATGCAAAAGATAGGAATAGAAGGAAACTTTCTGATTATGATAATAGGTATATATGAAAAACCCAAAGGTAACATCATTTTCAATGCTGAAATCCTCAAAGCCTTCCCTTTGAGATCGGGAACAAGACAAGGATGCCTTCTATCACCACTCCTATTTAACATTGCCTTAGAAGTATTTGCCCGAGCACTGAGGCAAGAACAGGACATAAAAGGCATTCAGATTGGAAAGGAAGAAATGAAAATTTAATTGTTTGCAGATGACATGATCCTATATATTGAAAGTCCTGAGAAATCTACATCAAAGCTTCCAAAACTTATAAATGACTTCAGTAATGTTGCAGGCTACAAGATCAAAGCTCAAAAATCAGTAGCATTTCTGTACACCAATAACAAGCAATCTGAGGAGGAAATGAAGAAAAAAATACAATTTACAATAGTAACTAAAAGAATCAAGTACCTAGGAATAAATTTAACTAAAGATGTAAAGGACTTATACACAGAAAACTACACAACATTGTTAAAGGAAATCAAAGAAAACATAAATAAATGGAAAATTATTACCTGTTAATGAATAGGAAGACAAAAAATCATCAAGATGTCTATCCTACCCAAACTAATCTACAGATTTAATGCAATCACAATAAAAATCAACACTGTATTTTTTAAGGAACTGGAAAAGCTAAACACAAAATATATTTGGAGAGGTAAGAGTCCCCAAATTTCCAAAGACATATTGAAAAAGAAAAATGAAGTTGGAGATATCACCTTATCTGACTTTAAAACTGACTACAAACCCACAGTAATAAAAACCGCATGGTATTGGCACAAGGATAGACCTGCAGACCAATGGAACTGAATTGAGAGGTCTAATATAGATCCTCACGTATACCGTCTTCTGGTATTTGACAAGGCCACCAATCCCACTCAGTTGGGAGAGAATGGCCTCTTTAACAAGTGGTGCTTGGAGAACTGGATATCCATATCCAAAGAATGAGACAAGAATACCATCTCATCCCTTATACAAAAATCAACTCCAGATGGATCAAAGATCTAAATATAAGAGCCAAAATCATAAACACCCTGGAAGAAAATGTAGGGAAGCATCTACAGGACCTTGTAATAGAAAATGATTTCATGATCTTCACAGCCAAAGCACGAGCAGTAACAGAAAAAATAGATAAATGGGATTTCATAAAAATTAAAAACTTCTGCACCTCAAACGATGTTAATAAGAAAATAAAAAGGCAGCTTACCCAAAGGGAGAAAATATTTGGCAATCATATATCTGAAAGGAACCTAATATCCTGCATATATAAAAAAATCCTACAACTTGAAAATAAAAACACAAACAACCCATTTAAAAAATTGGCAAGTGACCTGAAAAGACACTTCTCCAAGGAAGAAATACAAATGGCTAAAAAGCACATGAAGGAATGCTCGAGATTGCTAGCTATTTGAGAAATGCAAATCACAACCACAATGGGATCCTATCTTACACCCATCAGAATGGCAGCTATTCAAAAAACAGCAGAATATAAGTGCTGGAGTGGATGTGGAGAAATAGCAACCCTCATCCACTGCTGGTGGGATTGTGTAATGGTCCAGCCACTGTGGAGGACAGTTTGGCGATTCCTCAGAAAACTAACAATAGATCTTTCATGTGATCCAGCAATTTCAATACTGGGTATGCACCCAAAAGAATTGAAAGCAAGGACATGAACAGATATATGCACACCACTATTCATAGCAGCATTGTTCATAATTGCCAAATTTGGAATCAGCCCCGGTGCCCATCAACAGATGAATGGATATACAAAATGTGGTACATACATACAATGGAATATTACTCAACTGTTAGAAGGACTAAATTGTAACACATGGAATAACATGGATGAATCTTGAAGACCTTATGTTGAGTGAAGTAAGCCAGGCATTGAAGGATGAACAATTTATGACTTCATTGATTTGAATTGAGGAAAGTTAACAGTATCTGAGAACCACTGACAGAAAGATAGGCTAAAAAGGGAGAGAGAGAGAAGGGTAGGTTACGAGCCATCACCCATATGGACATAATCTATGGTAAATTGAAAGAGTATAGTTACATATTGAAGTATAGGATAGGTGAGTAGAGATTTTACTGGATTTGTTCATGCAGGATTAACAGGTGGATAGATTAGGAAGGGCAGGTTAGAATACACTGGGCATGTAACTATGAATCTTGTCATCCCATGAACCAAGACAGGGAAGAGTCAAATGCCCCAGGGGGTGGGGAGGAATGAACAGAATAGATCAAATGAGGTATTTAGTGGACATGGGAAATATTCTTCATTACCTTACACTAAGGGACACAGGATATGGTAAATATCATAAAAAATTATTAAACTGTACTGTCTTAATTGTAAACCATACTGAAAACCATTGACGATTTTTAGTTGCAATATCTTAGTATCTGTATAACAGTTATAACAATGATAACATCCATTAAAAAAAGGTTTTTATGGAGTGGGGAAGGGGGAGGGAGGTTGGGTAGGTGGGAGTCTCTAGTATTCCATCTGTGACATTGCTGTGACCTAAAACTCCTTTGAAAATTAAATTGAAATTTGGGAGACACTGGGGAATGAGAGGAAGAAGGTGTCACGGTACACTGGACATCTGATAATACAGTGATAAAAGGAAAAAAGAATAATTTCTTTAAAAAAAAGATTTTTTCCCCATTTTTTTGAATATCCCAATCTGGTAACTATATTTTATTTTTAGTTTATTTTCTTTTTTTTCTTCTGAGTTTATTTGTACTTATCTCTTGCATTTAAGCTTATCATTATTATTTCTTTTTCTTATTAATTGTATTTTGTTATTATATGGGCTTCATGTTCAATGAAGGTTAAGAACACAGAAGGGTTACAAGGGGGGCTGCAGTGGATCATTGGCGGGGGTTGTCTTGGAGGGGGATTCATGGGAGTAAGTCCATCTGAATATGCATGAAAGATATATGAAATTGTTCAAATGATCAAGGGATGTGGCATGGTCACATTGGGTAGACAATTAATAAATGAGAGCATCTGAATTCCCAGCCTAGAGAGCTCTGCTACATTCTCCAAGGGAGCAGCAACAGTCCCCTAAGTACAGAGGCCTTGTCTGGCAAAGAGGATGGCCCACTGATGGGTTCTTGTTATTGAGGATTATCCTTATGAAACTTTGCTCTTGTAATTGAAACTTAGCCTACTGTTATGGGGTGCCAAATGGTTGCCACCTGAGAGCCTCCTTGTTCCTCAAATGTGGCCTCTCTGTAAGCCAAACTCAGCATATGAATGCATTACTTTCCCCCAACATGGGACATGACTCCTGGGAATGAGAATCCCTGGCAACAAAGGATTAATGCCAAGTGCCAATGGGCAAAACAATTGGAAAAAGACCTTGAATAAAAGGGGGGAAAAGTAAAGAGAAATGAGTTCACATGGCTAAGAGACTTCAAAGAGAGTTGGGAGGTCATCCTAGAGGTAATGCTTGCGCACACCTCTGTAGGATCTCATAGAACACCAAAGTGGATATCACCCCACACAGAGGGACCCCTGAGGGCTCTGGAGACTCCCAGGTCCTATATAAGTGGGGATAGTCCCAGAGATTGATGCCTAATTAGTGGGCTCTTCATTGGAATCTGTGCTCATGAGAGTGACAGAGTTGGACTCAAATATATCCTGCCTGCACATGGTCCATCAGGCCCTTCTACTCAAATCTATATGTGATGCTGGAGTTGTTAGGTGTACTTCCAGAGACTGAAGCCTCTGGGCTGCCTATGTGCCCGTTGTGCCTGGAATATCAGTGGAGCTGCAACTCCTACCCTACAGCTCAATGGACTCATCCAAGTGGCCTGGAAAGAAGACGACAATGCACAACGGCCATCCCTGGGAAAGGAGAGGGCCTGCAGCTGCAGGCAGGATAAACCCATCAACTGTATATATGGGATATAAGCCCTATCTCACTTGGACGTGGAGTGGACATCACCATCCCAGTCCCCTCAGGATTGGGGGAGAAGCTGTGGACTAGAGTGGACTTGGTGGAGTTCTGTTGTAGACATATTATGATTCAAGCAATGGAAGTAATTGTAACAGTGAGGTGGAGCCAGTGTCCACTGGATATTTTTGGGGCAGGGAGAGGAGGAGCAGTTGAAATACAGGGGCTTTTTTGGGAATTGGGGGTTGGCCTGAATGGCATTGCGCTGACAGATGTAGGCCATTTTCCATCAGCATATACCATGCAGAACCATGTGGGAGACAGTGTGGTCTATGATGTGAACTGTGGTCCATGCTCAGTGGCAAGGCCCCAGGATGTGTATATCCATTGCGGGTGTTGTGTCACATGGATGCAGGATGGTGGTGTGGGATGTTGTTGGAGGTGTGGGAAGTGGGGAACATGGGAATCCCTGCAATATCTGAGTAATATTTAGGTAATCTTAGCAGCTTTAAAAATACATATATATATATATATATATATAACATTTATGTAAACAAATGCACATATATGCATATATGTTTATATATCATTTAACAAATATTGGCATGTATTGTGAAAATTTTGATTTTTACCCACACACACAAAAAAAAGATGTTGTGGACTACAAAAAAAAAAGAAGATACTGGGAGAACATACTGAAGAAATTGTAAATATACATAAAAAGATAATGGATATGATGGTGATGAATGGCACAATCCAAGAAATCAAAAAGATGCTGGGATCACATAACAGCAGATATATACAGGCAGAAGAAAGAATTAGTGAAGTGGAGGACAGTACATCTGAAATCAAACAGATCGTAGATCAGATAGACAAAAAGATAGAAAAAATCCAGCAGGGATTTAGGGATTTAACTGACAACACAAAATGCACAAACATACACATTATAGGCACCCCAAAGGGAGAAGAGAAGGGAAAGGAAACAGAAGGAGTGTTGAAGGAATTAATGGCTGAAAACTTCCCAACCCTATTGAAGGAGATGCATGTATATGTCCAGGAAGCACAGCTCACCCCAAACAGTATAAATCCCAACAGGACTACTCCAAGACATATGCTTGTCAAAAAGTCCAATGCTCAAGACAAAGAGAAAATACTCATGGCAACAATAGAAAAGAGAACCATCACATACAAGGAAAGCCGAATAAGATTAAGTGCTGATTTCTCAGCTGAAACCATGGAGGAAAGAAACAGTGGTATGACATAGTTAAGGTACTAAAAGAAAAAAACTTCCAGCCACGAATTCTCTACCCAGCAAAGCTGGCATTCAAAAATGATTGAAAGTTCAAAAAATTCACAGATAAACAGAAGTTAAGAGAGTATGCCAAAAAGAAACTTGCGCATCAATAAATGCTAAAGAAAGATCTACAGATTGAAAGGAAAAACCAGGAGAGAGAGAGTAAAACACACCAGTCAAGAGACACATTTTGGCAGAATGGATAAGGAATTATGATCCATCTATATATTGTCTACAAGAGACCCAAGGATTCAAGGAGGCTGAAAATGAATAACTGGAAAACAATTTTACAAACAGTAAACAAAAAAGGGCGGGTGTAGCTATCCTAATATTGGACAAAATAGACTTATGTACAAAACTATTGTAAGAGACAAAAATGGATACTATATATTACTAAAAGGGGTAATATTTCAAGAAGAAAAAACAATCATAAACATTTATGCATTTAATCAGGGTGCCTCAAAATACATGATGCACACACTGGAAAAACTAAGTGGAGACATTAATGTCTCTACAATTATAGTGGGGGACTTTAATACAACATTATCATCATTAGACAGAACATCTAGACAGTAAATCAATAAAGAAACAAAGAAACTGGGTAATACATTAGAGGAGCTGGACCTAATAGACATATACAGAATGCGACACCCAAATACAGCAGGACTTACATTCTTCTTGAGTGCACATGGATCATTCTCCAAGATAGACCACATACTAGCCCACAGAACAACTATCAATGAATTCAGAATGACTGAGATAATACAAAGTAATTTCTCTGACTACAATCAAATGAAATTGGAAATCACTAATTGCCAGAGAACCAGATTAGGGAAAACGATATGGAAACCAAACAGCACACTCTTAGACAAAGAGTGGGCCAAGGAGGAAATCTCAAAAGAAGTCAGTACCTACCTTGAAATGAATAAAAATGACAACAGAACATTTCAAAACCTATGGGATGCAGCCAAAGCTGTACAGAGATGGAAATTCAAAGCCATAAATGCATATATTAAAAAAGAGGAAAGAGCTAAAATTGAAGACCTAATTGCACACTTGGAGGAATTGGAAAAACAACAGCAAACTAACCCCAAATGAAGAAGAAAGAAGGAAATAACAAAGATTAGAGCAGAACTGGATGAAATAGAAAATAAGAAACACTACAAAAACACACAAAACCAAAAGCTGGTTATTTGAGAAGATCAATAAAATTGACAAGCCCTTAGCCAGACAATGAAAGAAAAAGTGATAGCAGATGAAAATAAACAAAATAAGGAATGAGGAAGGAGATAGCACTACTGACCCCACAGAAATAAAGAGTACCATAAGATAATACTTTGAAAAATTATATGCCATCAATAATGATAATGTGGAGGAAATGGACACATTCCTAGAAACTCACAAGTAGCCTACATTGATGAAAGAAGAAATTGATGAACTCAACAGTCCAATTACAAGTAAAGAGATAGACTCAGTCATCAAAAACCTCCCAACTAAGAAGAACCCAGGACCAGATGGCTTCACAGTGGAATTCTACCAAACATTCCCGAAGAGCTAATACCAATCCTGCTTGAGCTCTTCCAGAAAATAGAAGTGGAAGGAACATTGCCTAACTCATTCTATGATGCCAACATTACTGTAATAGCAAAGCCAAACAAAGATAGCAGAAGAAAGGAAAATTACATATCAGTCTCTCTAATGAACCTAGATGTTAAAATCCTCAACAAAATACTTGCTAATTGCATTCAACAACATATCAGAAGAATTATACACCATGACCAAATGGGTTTCATCCCGGGTATGCAAGGATGTTTCAACATAAAAAAATCAATCAATGTAATACACCACATAAAAAGATTGAAAGAAAAAATCACATCATCATCTCTATAGATGCATAAAATGCATTCAACAAAATACAGCACTCTTTCTGGATAAAATCACTGCCAAATATAGGAATAGAAGGAAACTTTCTGAACGTGATAGAGAGTATATATGAAAAACCCAAAGGTAAAATTATCTTCAATGGGAAAAGCCTAAAAGCCCTCCTTCTGAGATCAGGAACAAGACAAAGATGCCCACTATGACAACTCCTATCTAACATTTTCTTAGAAGCACTTGATTTAGCACTGAGGCAAGAAAAAGATATAAAAGGCATCCAAATTGTAAAAGAAGAAGTAAAAATTTCATTATTTGCAGAGGAGATGATCCTATACATAGAAAGCCCTGCATTTTATTGGCACAAGGATAGACATACTGATCAATTGAACCTAATTGAGAGTTCTGGTATAGATCCTCACATATACAGTCATCTGATATCCAAAAAGGCCACCAAGCCCACTCAGTTGGGAGAGAATGACCTCTCCAACAAGTGGTGCTTGGAAAACTGGATATCCATATCCAAAATAATGGGAGAGGAACACCATCTCACACCTTATACCAAATCCACTCAAGATGGATCAAAGATCTAAATATAAGAGCTAAGACCATAAAGACCTTAGAAGATAATGTTGGGAAGCATCTATAGGACCTTGTAATAGGAAATGGTTTCATGAACTTCACACCCAAAGCCAAAGGAAAAAAAATAGATTAATGGGATCTCCTCAAATTTAAAAACTTTTGCACCTCAAAGGACGTTATCAAGAAAATAAAAGGCAGGCTACCCAATGGGAGAAAATATTTGGCAACCATATATCTGATAGGAACCTAATAGCCTGCATATATAAAGAAATCCTACACCTCAAAAATAAAAAGACAAGTAACCCCTTTAAAAAATGGGAAAGTAACCTGAAAAGACACTTCTCCAAGGAATAAATACAAATGGCTAAAAAGCACACATAAAATGCTCAACATCACTAGCTATTAGGGAAATGCATACCAAAACTACAATGAGATACGATCTTACACCCATTAGAATGTTGGCTATTAAAAAAAACAGCAGACTATACTTGTTGGAGAGAATATGGAGGAATGAGAACACTCATCCACTGCTGGTGGGATTGTGGAATGATTCAGCCACTGTGCAGGACAGTATGGCAGTTCCTCAAAAAACTAACTATAGATCTTCTGTATGATCCAGCAACTCCACTGCTGGGTATATACCCAGAAGAATTGAAAGCAAAGACTCAAGCAGATATATGCACAAAAATGTTCACAGCGGCATTGTTCACTATTGCCAAAAGTTGGAATCAAACCAGGTGCCCATCAACAGATAAATAGTAAACAAAATGTGATACATACATACAATAGAATATTACTCAATTGTAAGAAGGAATAAAGTGATAACATAGGGAATAATATGGATGAATATTGAAGATCTTATGTTGAGTGAAGCAAGCCAGGCATTGAAGGGTGAACAGTACAAGACCTCACTGATATGAATTAAAGAAATTGAGCAGTCTCAGACAGCTATTGCCTGAAAGATAGGTTTACAAGAAAGAGAAAGGGAAGAGAAGGCTGTGAGCCATAACCTGTACAGACGTAATCTATGGTAAAGTGACAGAGTGTAGTTGCATATTGCAGAGACAGGGCAGATGGGTAGTTCAGGGTTGACAGATTGGTAGATTAGAAAGGGTGGGTTAGAATACCCAGGATACGGGGGGAGAGATGGGAGAGGGACCAGGTGAACACAGGGGATTTGTGAGTATGAGGTTGAAAGTACAGAGGTATGTATGCTTTTGTGGCAATATGACATGGAAGGGTTACAGGTTTAGGCTGTTGTTTGGGGAGCCATTTGGGGCAGGGCGCACCTGAAGCAGCCTTCTATGGAGTGTCTGAGTGTCCATCCTGTCATAATGTGTTGTATCAGTGGGTGGAGACACACAAAATGAGCAGGAAGGGGTTGGACTCCAATCTTTGGGAGGACTGATTCATTCAGAAATAAACAGGCAGGGGTCTCTCAAGAGCAAGGGCAGTTCCTTATAGGAGAGGACAAACCAGTGTGTGAAGACCTCTTGTTGCATGTAACTATGAATCTTGTGATCCATCGAGTCAAGCCAGGGGGCCATCTTGGGCCCCAGGGGGAGTGGGGAGAGAGAAACAGAATACATCAAACAGGGGTTATTTAGTATTCAGTGGAAATGTTCTTCATTACCTTACAGTGATGGACAAAGGACATGGTAAATATCATCAAAATTTATAAAAGTGCATTGTCTAAAATGTAAACCATATTGTAAACAATTGACAATGGTTAGTAGCTATGTTTCACTATTTGTATATTACTTATAACAATGCTCCCATCCCCATATAAAAAGTTTTAATATGGGGTGAGGACAGGGGGAGGAGGTTGAATATATGAAAGTCTCTTGTATTCCTTGATTGACTTTGCTGTGACCTAAAACTTCTTTGAAAACAAAATGAAAAATAGTGAGACAATGGGGAATGAAGGGTGGTGGTGCCATGGTACTGTCTGGACCCCAGATATTGTGGTGATAAAAGGCAAAATGTAAAAAAAAAAATTTTTTACTTTTTAAAAAATTTTTTTAACATTTTTCATTTTTAAAATATCCCAATCTTTTATTTTATTTTAGTGTTTTAAAGAGTTTTCATGCATTTTATCTCTTACATTTAAACTTATCATTATTTCATTTTCCTATAAATTGTGTTTGGCTATTTTATTGCCTTCATCTTTAAAGAACCTTTAGATCACAGAAGGGTTACAACTGGGGTGGAAGAGAATTGTTGGTGGGGTGTGTCATGGATGGGGGGGTGCATGGGAGGAAGTTCATATGAACAGACCTAAAAGGTATATAAAATTGTTCAACTGTTCGTGGGGCATTGTCACAGTGGGGGGAGAATCACTCAATAAATGAGAGAATACTGAATTCCCATCCTGGAGAGCTCTGGCGCATTCTCCAAGGGAGCTGCAACAGTCCCACAAGTGCAGGGACAGTGTCTGGCAAAGGAGGATGACCACTGATGGGCCCTTGTTATTGATGACTACCCTTATGAGTCTTTGCTCTTGAAATTAAAACTTAGCCTATTGTTATGGGATGCCTAAGGGTTGCCTCCTGAGAGCCACCTTGTTGCTTATATATGGCCTCTCTCAAAGCCAAACTCTGCATATGAATGCATTACCTTCCTCCCAGCATGGGGCATGTCTCCTGTGGATGAATCTCCCTGGCATTGAGGGATTACTACCAAGTGCCAACTGGGAATATGACTGGAAAAAGTCCTCAAATAATAGGGGGAAAGGTAAAGACAAATGAGTTCATATGGCCAAGAGACTTCAAATTGAGTCGGGAGGTCATCCAGAGGTAACACTTACACATATCTCAGTAGGACCTCATAGAATTCCAAAGTGGATATCACCCCAAATAGAGGGGCACCTGAGGGCTCTGGAGATACCCAGGTGCTATGTCAGGGCAGATAGCTCCAGTGTTTGGTGCCTTGCCAATGGGCCATACTTTGGAGTTTGTGTTCCTGAGAGTGACAGAGTTGGACTCAACTATGTCGTCCCTGCACATGGTTCATCTGTCCCTTCTATTCAAACCTATATGTGGTCCTGGAATTTGTAGGTGTACATACAGGGACTAGTGTCTTTGGGCTGTCCATGTGCCAGCTGGGCACGGAATCTCAGAGAAGCTGCAATTTCTACTATACAGCTCAATGGACTCACCAGGACATATGGCTGGGAGATGATGATGGACAACAGGCATCCCAGGGAATGGAGAGTGTCTGCAGCTGCAGGCAGGATAATCCCATCCATCTTATCCATAGGATATAAGCCCCCTCTCAATTGGAGATGTAGTGGACATCACCATCCCAGAATCCTCAGGATTGGGGGAAGAGCTATGGACTAGAGTGAACTTACTGGTATTCTGTTATACACATATTGTGATTCAAACAATGAAAAGAATCACAACATTAATGTGGAGCCAGGGGCCACTGAACACTCTGGGGGCAGGGAGAGGTAAAAGCATTTTCAATACATGGGCTTTTTTGGGACTTGGAAATTGTCCTGAGTGACATTGCAATGACAGATATAGGCCATTTTATATCATCATATAACATGCAGAACTGTGTGGGAGAGAGTGTGGTCTACAATGTGAACTATGCTCCATGCTTAATGGCAAAGCCCCAGGATGTGTATATCATTGAAGGTGATGTGCCAAACTAATGAAGGATGTTTATGTGGGAGGATGTGGGAGGTGTGGGAGGTGGGGCACATGGATATCCCTCTATTTTTTGTGTAACATTCACATCATCTAAGTATCCTTTTAAAAAAAAATTAATTATTATTAAAAAAACCTGAACCACTGATTTAATATAGGAAATATTCCTCCCAGGAAATGGTGTGTAAATTTCTTGGAGATTCTAGATATATGAGCAACAGTAGCCTTTGAGTTGATATGAGAGGCAGCAGCCCCAAAGGACAGAGTTTATTAAATGGTCTGCTTGCTTAATTTTTTAGTTTGCTCAAAATTGCCTATGCAATATACCAGAAATGGCTTGACATTTATAATGACAATTTAAAAGTTTACAGTTCCAAGTCAATAAAAATTTCCAAATCAAGGCATCATCACAAGATGCCTCACAAAGGTGAAGCAGTGGATAATCAGGCACATGGCAGCATCATCTAAAGATGCTTTCTCTTGGAACTCAGTTGTGGACAATCAAGCACAAGGCAGGAAATAATGATTGGCTGCTCATTTCTCCCTTCTCCTCAGGGGTTCATGGCTTCACGTTCAGCTGCTCCACTGATTCCAGCCTCCAGCCTCTCTCTCTCTCAGCCTCTGGGATTTATTCTCTCTTTCTACACCTGTAGGCAATCCTGGGATTGTATTTCACATGGCAACTCTCTTTATCGATGTGTGTCTGCAGGTTTTTCCCATTTTTATGGGCTTCAGTAAGAGGGCCAAGACCCACTCTGGGTCATACATCCTCACTGAAATATTCCAATCAAAAGCCCCCAACTCACTTCAATCATATCAAAGGGTCCCACACCCCAAGTAATTGATTAGCCCAAAGAAAATGATCTTTTCTGGGATTCACAAAAGCTTAAAATTGTCACATTTCACCCACTGGATCCCAAAAAGTTATGTTCTTTCCATATGAAAAATGCATTCATTCCTTCACAATATTTTAGAAGCCTTAAATCACTTCAATAGGAATGTTAAGTACAAAATCTCATAATAATCAGTTTTAGGCATGCAGTTTGTCTTGAGGCAAAGCTCCCCTCTGGAAATAGACCTCTGAAACTTAAAAACAAACAAA
Organism: Cabassous unicinctus; assembly: GCA_029593785.1. NCBI lineage: Eukaryota > Metazoa > Chordata > Mammalia > Cingulata > Chlamyphoridae > Cabassous > Cabassous unicinctus. Next base: position 3,083 of record JAQZBX010028268.1, on the reverse strand, counting down.
CAAACAAATTATCTGCTTCTAATAAACAAAGGAGGGACAGTCATGGAATAAACATTTCCATTGCCATAGGGAGAAACTGAGAAGAAAGCAGTGGTCAAGGGTCCCAAACTGTGCCAAAAACCTGTAGGGCATAGTCCATTAGATTTCAAAGTCTGAGAGTCATTTCTGGAATGATGGTTCCTTCTCTTCCAGGCTTCATGGAGGTCCACCTATTTCAAACATGGCCCAGTGGCCATCTTTTTGTATCCACCCTCATCAAGCATCTGGGTTGTGGCTGAGCTCCAGACTTCAACCTCCACAAACATTGGGATGATAAGCACTCCCCAATCTCTGGTACATAGGCCCAACCCACTCAGAACACTGGATGGTGACTGAAATTTCCCCAGTCTCTTGGGAATATGCTCTATGCTGTCTGAGGCCCAGGAATGATGAACTATCCCTGAATAGTGGGATATCCTTTTTTAATTGTCAGGGCAAACTCACCCTTTGCACACACATTAATGAGGTCTCTCTTGACTTGAAAGTATTTCTTAAGTTTAGACCTCAGTTTCCACCATTTTGCCCTTGAAATCTTTTCTCCTTCAATTTCTTACTTTCCTACACCTTTTTCTTAGGTTGAAGTGGTTTTGTTCACACAGATCTCACAAAGGCTTGTTGGTTTTACATGCACTTCACAAGAGTCCCAACCATCAGCCAGTGAGACTTTCCTCAGACCCTTCCGGGAGAACTGCAATTTCCTATCCTGTCTTTCAAGGAAATAGCTGCCTATTTCCAAGTTCAGTTAAGTTCTCATGTGGGACTAATTCTTTGGGTACTTGTTTTCTGGAAACTTGGAACTTCCCAAAGCATCAATTTCTGATTTCTTTGTGATAACAGTTCCATTTTCAGCTTATACCTTTGCTCTCACACTTTGCTTTAATCTACAAAGAGAAGCCAGGCCATTCTTTCCACTTTTAGTTTGGAAATCTCCTCAGGTAAATATCCAAGCTAATCACTTTCAAATCCTGCCTGTCATCTAACATCAGTCATCAATTTTGCCAAATTCTCTGCAACTTTAAAAAAAGTGTTGCCGTTCCTTGAGTTTCCAGTAATATGTTCACTCTTGCCTTCCAACGCCTTATCTAAAGTACATTTAGCATCCATGTTTCTATCAACTCTCTCTTCAAAGCAATCTAGGCCTTTTTATATCAAGTATTTTTCAATTTCTCTAGAATCTTCCACTTACCCATTTATAAAATCATTTCAACAGTTTTGATATTTGCATAGCAGCAGCACCCCACTCTCAGTACCAATTTTTCTTTTAGTTTGCTGAAGACTGTCAATGAAATATGACAGAAATGGGTTGGCTTTTATAAGGGGGATTTGTTTGGGCAAAAGCTTACAATTTGAAGGTTGTCAAAATATCCAAATCAAGGCATCATCCAAGGGATGCTGTCTCTCAATGTTGCAGCTGTGGGAAATTCAGGCTCATCGTAGCATCACCTAAAGATGCTTTCTCTCAGCACTCAGTTGAAGGGTATCATGCATGTGGCAGGGCATAATGGTGGCCTGATCATCTCTCCCCTTTCCTAAGAGGTTCATTGCTTCTGCTACACTGATGCCAACCTGTAGCCACTCTCTCAGCCTCTAGGGGTTTCTCTCTCTTTCTGCATGTGTAGGCAATCCTAGAATCATTTTTCATGTGGGGGTAAAATGGCAGCTCTCTTTCTCTGTGGGTGTCTTTATGTTTCTCCAGTTTTTAAGGGCCAAGATTCACCACGGGCTTTTATCTTTATGGGATTCATAAAGTAATCTCAAACCACTATAGACACATTAATTAAGAGTGTGCCATTAATCTCACATATTTCTGGCTTTCTCAATTTTCCTTCTGTTATGGATTTCTAACTTAGTTCCATTATGGTTAGAGAAGAATCTATGCAATTTATTTCAATCATTTTTATTTATTGATATTGTATCATCTACTATGTGGTCTTTGCTGAAAAATGATTAATGTACCATTGAAAGAATGTTTATTCATCTGTTGTTGGGTGAGGTTCTGAATATGTCTGTTCTAAATTGTTATAATATTGTCCAAGTCCTTTTGATGGATGTAGGATGATTGAATACCTGAGATTAACTTGTTTCTATCTCTGTTGCTAGAATACAAAGAAAAGAATTATATGTAAATTATAAGGAAATGAGATGCAACCTTCTCTTGGTGCCAAATTCCATTTCTTGAGATCAAGAACCTCCTATTGAAACAATGAAGTATGAAAACCAGCTTCAACCAGTCGACAGGACCTGTGCAGAAGAAGCCCCTGGCTGTCCTCACTTCAACTTGCTTAATTAACATAGTAGAATTCCCAAACTGCTGTGGTGATATCCACCCATTTTTCGATTATGCAATGTATATACAAGCATGATTGTGTGAACATACTATTCATACAATTATATAACTAGCTATGCATGTTCATCAATATGCATAAAAGCTAATGCATAATCAAAGCAAATGCTTTGTGACAACTTAGGTATTTAAGCAAGTGTGAAACCCCAGTACAGGGAATTGGGTCTGGGTTACTTTAGTCCAAACTTGGCCCCTGTATGCAGACATAATAAATGTATGCTCTGCCTAACTCTCACGTCAGTTTTTTTTCATACATCTCTGGCTATCCCCAAAGTCCCAGCTTTGGGTCATAACACTTTGTTCCCTTATTGAATTCTTTGTAGATGTCTAGTGGTATACTGAAATGATCAAATGTTATTTTAGATCTATACCTCTGTTCAATTTGACAATGTTTGCCTCTTGTATTTTGGAGCACTGTGATTAGGTACATATATTTTTATAATTGTTATATATTCCTGTGGATTTACCTTTTATACTGTGGTGTTTTTTTCTTGCAACAAATTTTTGCTTAAAGTCTGTTTTATCTTATATTATCATTGCTACACCAGGTCTCTTTTAGGTACTAAATGCATGATACATTTTTTTTCATCCTTTCACTTCAACCTCCTTATGTCTTTAAATTTAAGGTGAGTCTCTTGTAAATAGCATACAGTTGGGTCATGCTTTTTTATCCATTCTCCCTATCTGTGTCTTTTCATTG
>JAQZBX010028267.1:0-27906 GCA_029593785.1 Cabassous unicinctus | reverse complement strand
CACCTCTACAAACTCTCAATGTCATCCTTCTATTTCTGGCCTCACATCTCCCTCTTCTAGTTATAATAAAGACATCCTAATTGGTTCTTCCATCACTTCTTGCTTTTCAGAAAGCTCCCACTAATCTTATAAAATATGTTGTTATTTATGTCACCACATCACTTAAAAATATTTTAATGCTTACAGTTTTCCATAAGAAAAAGTCTAAAATCCTAAATTTGTTTTAAAATTCATTTATGATCTGGTCATATACCAACTGCCTCCCTTACTGCCCTAATTTTACACCACTTTCCAACTTTCTCTTTAAGACTTAGTTGTGGAAATTCTCTAAACTTCTCAAAATATATTTTAATCATCAGGAAGTTTATTTATCCTATTCCTTCTCTATGGAACAGTCTTCACAATCTCTCTTTATACCCCTTCACCTAAATAATGCTCACTGTTCTTTTAATTATTAGTTCTCAGGTTACCAGCCAATTCCTATGGGAAGCCTTTATCGATCACCAAAATAGGCTAGGTAAGCCTCATGTATATTCTATTGCATTCTGTATCTTTCATAGCACATAATAGTAATTGTAACTTTAAATTACTTGTTTGTAATGACTTGTTCAATATTTATTTTCCTTATTAGACCAAAAGCCCATGAGTGAAGGAACCATTTCTTTTTCAGTGCCACATTAAACTCTCCAGCATGTTGAGGGGCATATATTATAGGCACTCAGCAGGCTTTTGCTTAATAAATGAGTAGCCAACATGGAAGTAGGAATTTCACAGAAAAGTATGGCCTGAGGAAGGTGAGGAAAGAGATTATTTAAATAGGGAATGGTTATTGTGCAACTAGTAGAACATAGCAACAAATTTGGTTTTGTAATTGTTACAGTATTTAAATGATGCAAAACATTGTTACTTTCTCTCCAGGATACTGAAGTTATGGAGTTAAATAGAACAGTAATACACTATCCTGTGACATGATGAAACCACTATCTGGAGGGTCATCTTTGACTGAATAGAGTAACTATGTATGTATGTTATATAGAAGTTGACATTTGTCATTTGGGCCAAGGAAATACCTCTAAGGGAGAACAAAATACAAATTACTAAACTACCTTTTGTATTTATTTTTGAAGAATTTACCATAATTTCATTACCAATTTTTGCCTTAGTTTCTATTGTCAATGTATAAAAAAACATTTACATGTGTTACTGTTCTGGAAGGGAGATTTTACTTTGTTAACTGACTCAAAAAGAACACCTCAAAACAAGATATGAACGTGGAACACTTTGTTCATCTTCCCCACCTCATCTAACTTTACTTTGTCTTCCATTGCCATTTCCTAGTGCATTTTTACCGGATGAGTACTATGAATAATAATTGCTACTATTTATATTACTATTATCATTATTACTCTTACTGTTGCTGCTGTTCTTATTGAGCAGTGCTTTACTTACAGCAGCTTAATGAGGTGGGTTCTAGGGAACTAGTATTGCCTCTCATTTCACAGGTGAGGAAAGTGGGACCAGGGGAGATTACATGACTTGTACTCTCAGCCAGTAGTGGCAGTGTTGGTTTGCAAACTCAGGTAGCCTGGCTGTAGAGTCCTGCTCTTTAGCACTATTTTACACCTCTCCAACCACTGTAATCCTAACTATACTTTCATCTGTTCTACTCTACTTAGAGAGTCAGTTCTGGGAGCTATAGTAATTGGTATACTCTGTGTAATTGGAAAAGCACTTAATGTGGAATCTGATAGACATAAGTATAAAGTACAAATCCATCATACCCCTTGACTTCAGGACGGACAATTAGCTGCTCTGTGGTTTAGTCTTCCTGTCTGACAAGAGGGAATAGTAATAGCAAAGCTGTCCAGCTTAGAGCTTCTTCATTTGAAGAGGGAAGAGGAGAATGATCATAAAAGGCTTTGTAAAGCACTCTGCAAATTTAAGTGTTATTAAGGTATATCACATAATATCAGCACATTTGTACTATCATGTTGCTGGTACAATATGGAGTAAGAGCTGGACTACTTTGAAATTTATAACTTAAAACCTTGGAACTGTTACTTACCACCTCAATATCAATTTCATCATCAGTAAATTGGAAATAAAAATTGCTATTTTCATAAGTTAAGGTGTTTCAGGTTTTAGTAGGATGACACGTATATGGTATGAGATACTTGTTAAAATCCCAATAAACATCATTTCCCTGATGACCTCCCTTACTGCCCTATGATCCAGTGACCCTAGACATGGTTTTTGGCTTCTGTTTTATGTTTGTTTGCTTTCCCCCAAGACTTTTCTATCAGTTATATCTTGGATCCAAGATTCTTTCTTCTAAATTAGAGCTTTCTCTTTTCCAATTTTGGCACTATCAGACTGGACTGGTCTTTTTATGTAGTTCTAAGTACTTTTTCTTAGTGATTACACAGCCCTGGTTCATCACTTTTCTTTTGGACTGTGACTGAACCCTGAGCCTTTGCCCACTTGGTAGGAGCTCTACATTGCTCTTTTCTTTCTGTGTGATTTTATATGCCAATTTTAAATAGATGTTTATTTTTAGGACACAAACTTTATTTTTGATTTGTGCATAGTACTGATAATATGCAATGATGCCATTACTTTCCCTTTATATAACTGAAGTATTCAGAGTGTCCCAAAATATCATTTTCTAAAACTGCTACTGACCTGATTTGTCTGCTAATATCAAATGTTGTAAGAAGCTGTGTGATTTCTTTGCAGTCTATTTTATTTTGATCATTGCAATGGAAACTTCAGAAGAGGTAACCTTGGTGGAGAAGTGCCATTTCCTGGGAGGGAGCTATATATTCCTCTTTGCAAGCACTTTGCACTCCCATATAGCTTTGTGTTTTTGGTATTGCAGAACTTGTCCAGCTTTTTCTACTGATGCAGGCATTATTCCTTTTTAGGAATGAAATTTTTCTTCTATCCAATTAATGGTTTTATTGCAATTGTCAAGAAGCTTCAGTTAATTTGTTTGTTAATCAAGACTTGAAGTTTCTCATATTCCTTTGTAGACTTTTCTTTGAAGAGATGGGGTTTCAAGCAAGTGCAATTTGTCCTTTTCAGCATTATTTTTCTTAATTTCCTAAATCATGAATTTGATATCTTACATAGACTTCTTAATATATGATTAAAATCTTGGCCACTGTGTCTGTATTGTTATCCAAAGCAATTAGTCTAGCAACAAGTATAAATAGAGTGTGAAGAAATGACTATCAGAATCTTGAGGTAAGAGAATGGTATATTGCAAAGTTTAAAGAATTTTGGGTAAAAGTAAAGTATGGTATATAGTCATAGGAAGATGATTCTGAAAGGAGTTTTTGTTGTGATTTATTAAGATTGAGGAAACTGAAGCCAGTTTGGTTCATGGATGACTTGTCCTCCAAGATGCTATGTTTGTCCATAATGATAGATAACTGGGGTGGAAATTAATATTAAATTTAAATATGAAGGACTTCAGCGCCTGAGAAACAGGGCAATAACAAAAAAGGACAGCTAAATGTTGAGATCTTCAAAAGAGAAAAGATTGCTCTATATCACGAAAGCAGCAATGCGGCGACTTACCAACGTGTCCTATAGAATGTGGAGAAAGGAACAATTGAACCATTTTCAATCTTTCAGGGAAAGTTTGACCTTGAAGTAGAGCAAGTTTCCAGATTAAGTAAGGGATGCAAGTAACATTCTGTGATTTATATGAAGAAATAGAATATTTAGTTTAATAGAAACTAGAGTTTTAGGGAATGAAGTATATTCTATTAAAAGAGAGTTTCAAACTTTGAAATGATATTTAGGACTGGGGAAATACAGACTAGTATGGATATAATAAAATGTAGCAAGTTAGTGAACTTGAGGATACTGCTTTTTGATCACTAACTGACAGTAATAGAGAAAAGGGAGATTGTTGGACTGAAAATATTAGAGATATCATATAATAAGGTTGGAAGCAATCTTTTTAAAATTGAAATTCTTATTGAGATAATTGTAGATTCATTTCTAAGAATGAATCAGTTGTAAGAAATAATGCAGAGAGATACTGTGTGTCTGCCAATGATATTTGTAAAACAATATAAGATCAGAACCAGGGTATTGATATAGGTACTATCTACCAATCTTACTTAACTTTCCCTGTTTTTACTTGTCCTCATGTAGTATACTCACTACCACAGATAAAATACTGGACAGTGTTTCATCACCACAGGTTTTCCTCCTGTTGACCTTTTGTAACCATATCCATCTCTCTCCCTCCTTCTCTTCCCCTCCCCCAAGTCTGTAACTTCTGGCAAGTACTAATCTGCCTTCCAATTCCAAAATTTTGCCACATAAAAACATTATATACATGGAATCATACAGTATGTAAACTTTGGGGATTTTTTTTTAACTTGGCATTATTCCCTGGAGATTCATCCAAGATGTTGGAACAATCAATAGTTCATTCTTTTTTAGTACTGAGTAATGTTCCATGGCATTCATATACCAGATTAGTTTGACCATTCGCCTCTTGAAGGACATCTGGGTTCTTTTTTATTTGGGGCTTTTACAAACAAACTTGTTATGAACATTTATGTACAGGTTTTGGTGAGAACATAACTTTTCTTTTCTATAGTGTAAATGCCTTGGAGTGTGTGATAGTTTGAGACTGTATGTATCCCAGAATATCATGTTCTTGGAACTAGTCCTTACCTATGGGTGTGAATCTATTGTAGATGAGACCACTTGATTAGATTATTTCAGTAAAGTGTTGACCCAGGGTGGGTCTTAATCCTCTTGTTGGAGTCCTTTATAAATGGATGAATAAGAAGAGAGGGGGCTGCCATAACAGACAGGAGTTCAGAGAGAAACACCCAAAGGCTGAGCGAGAGAGTGAGAGAGAGGCCCACAGGCCCGAGGCTGGAATTGGCAGTGCACAGAAGCACAGAGAGAGGAGCCAGGGGGTGGTAGGTGCATGGGGGAGGGGGGGTGAAGCTGAGAAAAGAAGCCATGGAAATCAGGAAGTTGAAAGCAATGAGATCTGGAAGAACCTGAAGCCTTGATATAGTACTATTCATGGTCTCAGAACTGTAAGCTTTTAAATTAATAAATCCCCATTGTAAAAGCCAATCAATTTTCTGAAATATTGCCTTGGCAACCTTTAGCAAACTGAAGCAGAATGCAATTGTTGGATAGTATAGCAATTATATGTTTAGAATTCAAAGAATCTGCCAAGCATTTTCCAGAATTGCTGTGCAATATTATATCCCATCAGCAATATGTGAGTGATCCAGTTTCTCCACATCCGCATTAGCATTTGATGGTTTCAATATTATTTTTTTAGCCATCCTAGTAGATGTGTAGTGATATTGCAATGTTGTACTGTGAAGGTTTTTTTTTTGTTGTTGTTGTTATTGTTTTTGTTTTTGTTTTTAGGCCAATAAAAGAATTTATTGGGAAATGGGGGGGAAGAACAAAGCTTGCTGAGGAATGGGAGAGAAGGACGAAAATATGCACCAAGATTTGGTGCAGGCTCCTCTAGGCATAAAGAGCCTGCAATGAGGTTTAGACTTGCATAATCCTAATGGCTAATGATATTAAACTTTTTTTTTTTAAGAAGGATTGAACCCAGGACCTTGTATATGGGAAGCAGGCACTCAACCGCTGAGCTATAGCTGTTCCCTAATGAGAGTTGGGGTTTTTGTTGTTTGCTTGTTTGCTTTGTTTTTAGGAGGTACCAGGGTCAAAACCAGGACCTCATACATGGGAAGAAGCCCTCCAACCTGTGGCTTTTTTTCTGTCCATATTCATCCCATTTATAAAGTACTCCAGTAAGAGTATTAAGACCCACCCTGGATCACACCCTACAAAAGTAATCTAATCAAAAGTTCCCACCTCTCATATGTTCACTCCCACAGGAATGGATTAGCTCTAAGGACATGATTTTCTGGGGTCCATCCAGCTTCAAACTGTCACTCATTTACTAATTGTCTTGATTTTAATATTGACTTTGGAGAGTTCTTTATATATTCTAGATATTAGCTCTTGTCAGATAGGTTATTGCAAATACATTCTTTCAATTTGGAGCTGTCTTTTCATTCTCTTAACAGAGTCTTTGCTAAGTAAAAGCTTTTAATTTTAATAAAGTCTAGTTTATCACTTTTTCCTTTTATGGATAACATTTTTGATATGATGTCTAAGGACTCTTTGAATAGTCTTAGATATCAAAAGTTTTCTCCCGTGTATCTTTTTAAAGCTTTGTAATTTTACATTTAACATTTAAGTCCATGATCCATTATGAGTTCCTTTTTTGTAAGGTATGGGACTTAGGTGGAGTTTCCTTTTTTTGCCTATGGATGTACAATTGTTCTTAGACCATTTACTGCAAAGGCTATCCTTCCTCCATTGTATTGTTTTTATCACTTTATCAAAAGAATAATTCATTATATCTGTGTGGGTGTACTTCTGAGTTTTCTATTCTGTTCCACTGATACATGTATCTATCCCTCTGCTATTACTGCACTGTATTGGTTAATTTAGCTATATAATAAGACAATAATTTATAGAGTGATTCCTCCCACTTTATTTTTTTTGTCAAGATTGTTTATAGCTTTTATTTTTAAATTACAAAAGTAACATATGAATACAAATTTGTTACATTTTTCAAATGATAGTAGATTCATGTGTTTCTTGGGAGAAATTTTTAACATATACTGGAAAAAAACCTTTTGCAATTACGGAGGAGAGCATATCTTGGTTTCCCAAATGTGTATCCTTCCTGATGAGCATAAGGTTAAGGTTAATGCTTCTAGGTACCCATGATGGCTCAATGGTTTAATGTTTTACATCTTTCAACTGAAAAGTCTTGGATCAAAATGTGACCAAAGATGGAATTCTTCTCATATTGTAGCAGTAGATATTGATGAACTCCTCTTGCTTTGTTTCTATCACAGCAACTATCATGGCTGGAGGGCTAATGCTTTGTGTGGTATGACTAGAAAGCAGCTTAGAACAGTTTTGGAAAAGCAGCATTTTATGCAGTTTTTCCCAGATAGAGAGGGGATTAGTTTTATCCTCATATGTTTAGTTTCCCTGGTGTCACAAAAGCTCATAATAAGCTGATGTTGTTCACACAAATTTGGAGATAAAGTGATTGAACAGAAAAGCCCATGATCTATTACTTCCAGGACTATATTAAATTATTCTATACAGGAAATTCCTGGTACTAGGAAATAAGGCATCTGTCTTCAGCTGAGTCCAAGCTAGAAGTGTGTCTAACTGCCTAAGGGGGTTTGAAATGACCCTCTATTGACTTATATTCAGAACTCTTTGGCAAAGAGATTATTTCATCAGAGGATACTTTATTGTAGAGTTGGCAGCATTTTGTATGGTGTATGTTGGAGGAAAACAGAGCCTTCTATGGCAGTTAAATCTTGGGAGATTTTATGGAAAAATTATGATTTAAATTAAAGTCCAAATATATCCCCTCTTCTACATTATCTGGTTTGACTAACAGTATATGAAAATATAGGGAAACATGCAGTATAGCAAAAAGTGATGTAAAGTGCCCTCATGAAGCTTAAAACTTAAGGATTTTTGCTAAGTAACTGGTAGCTAGAAGAGGTTTGAGGAGGTATCAGCTTGACCCACATTATCCAAAGTAGTATACTAGAAGAAAAGATAGAAAGAGACATTTATTACGCTGACATTGACATTTATTATGTTGCAGCCCAGAGGCCTTCTTCCACCATTTTGTTTGTGAAGCTACTTCTCCTTTCACTCAAAACATGGGGTTCTGGTGGAGACTGTTAATCACAATGACTTTCTCCTTGACCACAGAGATGAGTATGTGACCCATGTAGGCCAAAGATAGACCCTCAACCCCTAGCCATAGCAAATGTTTCAAGTATGAACACTTTTCCCAAGCCTGTCTGATCAGACTCATTTTTTTTTCTTTGAAGATTTCCAGTTGGCACTGCTAGATCAGTGACTGAATGTTTGGATCTGTTGCAGTCAGTTCACCAGAGTCTTAGGGATGGTAAGCCTGAGAAAACTGTAGAGTTAGAGCTGAGATTCTCTGGATCCATTTGTCCCTTTGCCCAGCTTTCACTGATTCTTTCTGCAATTTGGTTAAGTGAGAAAACAAATGTCTTTTGTTTGCTTATGTGCTTATTTATTCATTTATTTTATCATACTTTATTCTTGCCTAAGTTGTTTTGAATTGAGTTTATTTGACCTGTGTTCAAATATTAGACTAACCACACATATCTGGCTTCATCAACATATTTGGAATGTGGAGCAGGTCCCAGCAGCCAGATGCACAATGGAACAGCACACGCTCACAGACCACATGGAGTGTAGCCATGCCTGCCGGGGAGAAAAGCGTAGCTGTTTCCCAAAGAGAGTCCCTGTGCCAGTCAGAGAAGAGAAAGAAGCTCTCCATCCAGCACTTTATTATCAAATGCTAAAATTGAAACTTTATGGAACAGAAAGCACCCTCTCTGCTGGGACAATTTCTAGCATTGGTTCCTTTACTATATTTGAAATGGGAAAGAAAATTTTATCAATTTACACTTACCACTTAATACTTCTTCAGGGATCAGAAATTTCAAAGAAACATTCTTTCTCTCACAGAACTGATTTCAATTCCTAGACTGAGATGTATTGACTTCCCTATGAAAAGATAAATCATTAAGAAAAATGGTAGAAATGAAACAGTTTTGTATTTCAAATAAGGAAAACTACAGTGAAGAATCATAGTAATAATTCTGTGAAAAGAAATTAATTTATATTTAAAAGGTGAAAAATTATGTAATATTCTTTGCAAAATTCAAGAGAATATTCCATCCATAAAACTATAACTAATGACAACACAAAAGAGGAAAAACCTGATAAGAAATTATTGTGTGGAAATTAAAACCATGAATTTCAAACAAAATCTTAAATAGAGGCAGTAGATAGCAGACTGGATTCTGCAGAAAACTAAACAGAGGCAAAGAAGACACACTCAACAAATGCTTCCCAAACTGAGAGAAATACAGAAAAACTGAAAAATATGAATAAATATGAACGCATTTGGAAGGTAGATCCCAGATATCCTGTTTACTTCTATTAAAAATCTCAGAAAAAGTAAACAACAAAAATAAACCTGTCAACAGATATAATAAAATTTCCCACTTTCAAGAAGGTTTGGGTTTGAAAATAAAAAAGGCAAGAATGGTGAGCAAAGGCTAATGTTCAGTCGTACACTGCCAATATTTGAAATTTTAGTTCAAGGATAGGAATCTATTCACCATCTAGTAGATAAAGAAGTAGAAAGTGATTACTCACTGCAATGTTTTTAAAAAGGGCTACACTTTCATAATTACTGTAAACTAGGTTGAATTTTTTTTTTTATTTTAGTTAGTAAAAAATTCAGAATGTCATCAGGTGAGGAGGATAATTAGATGGGAGCTAATGATGCATGTATCTGAGCAGCTCTTCTTGGCCTCCTTAGCCACTAATAGGGGCATAAAAGTAAGAAAAGCAGGATATCACTAGATCTCGACTGCTATGGAACAGGCATCATTTAACAAAAAGTAATAGATTTTATTAATTCTCCCATTCTGTTAAAGGAGATAAGAATTAGAACTTTTTGTTTTGAATATTAGAAAGAGGAACCAGGTGTAACATATTTAAATAACCACAAAAATTTTCTTATAATCTTCAACTTGAATACTTGTATAGCTTAAAGCATGTATTCTCTTAAACCTCATTCCAAATTTAGTTAAAATCCAGCCACTAAAATAACCTAATAGTTGCTTAAGAATCATCTCCACTCTATAATCATGGCCCTTTTTTCCTACTTCTAGATTTTTTTCCTTCAGTTGTTTCTTTTTTTAAGTTTCTTTTTTAATTTTCCTAAAATAAAATTTACTTTTTGTTGTGCAGTTCTATAAATTTTTAAAACTGCAAGACAATTACCTGCTGTCCCTATGAAGATACAGACAAGTTCTTTCCACCCAAAAACCTTCCCTCCTGATGCTGTTTGTAGTCATTCTACTGAAATTTTCTGTCCTTTCAGATTTTCCTTTGCTAGAGTCTAATATAAATTGATTCATAAAGGATGTAGCTTGTATTTTCATTCTTTAATACTGTCTTTCATAGAGAAGAAGTATTAATTTTGAAAAATTAATTTTAGTAAAGCCCAAATTACTCTTATTATTATTATTTTTTTCATTTTTTGTTTGTATGTACAAAGCTCCTCACCAACACAATGTCAGGTAGATTTTCTATGTTTTCATGTTTCCATGTTTTCTTCAAGAGAGTTTGCATTTTATGTCTCAATTTATGATCTATGTGTGTTAACACTTGTAAAATTTAAAGACTGTGTTTATGATTTATTGCTTATTTTATTTTTTGCTTTGCATATGGACATCCAATTGTTCTATTGCTATTTGTTGAAAGGATTATCATTGCTTCATTGAAATATCTTTGTTTCTTTTTCAAAAATCAGTTGACTACATTTATCTTGGACCATTTTTGGAGTTTCTCTTCTGTTCCATGGGTCTATGTGTCTGTTCTCTCACCAAGATCATGCTCTCTGGATCATTGCAGCCTTATAAGGCCTGAAGTGAGGGAGTGTCAGTCTTCCAACTTTGATCTTCTTATTCAGTATTGCTTTTGCTTCTGGGTCTTTTGCCTCTCCATATAAAATCTGGACTGTATTTGTCAATATCTACAAAGTACCTAGCTGAAATTTTGATTGGGATTGGACCAAGTAGGGAAGAACTGAATTCTTAACAATATTGAGTCTTCAAATCCGTTAACATGGAATGTTGCTCCATTTACTTAGATCTTTGACTTTTTCATCAGTGTTTTGTAGTTTTTCACATGTAGGTTCTACACATATTTTATTAAATTTATACCTAAGTATTTTATTTCTGTTGTATATGATATTGCTTTTGTAAATTTACATTCCAGTTTTTCATTGGTATATACAAAAGCATCTGACTTTGTATATAATCTTATCTCCTCTGACCTTGCTATAATTGCTTGTTAGTTCCAGGAATTTTTTTTTTTTTTTTCGTGTCATCTGGAATAGAGACAGTTTTATTTATTCCTTTCCAATCTTACTATAATTTATCCCCTTTCTTGTCTTACTGAACTAGCTAATACTTCTAGAACAATGTTGAAAAAGAGTGGTAAGAGAGGACATTCTTGCTTTGTTCCTGAACTGAGGGAGAGAAGGGTGTACTTTCTCAGCATTGTTATATTTGTTGTAGGGTTTTGTTTTTTGTTTTGTTTTTTTGTAGATTTTTAAAATAAAGTTGAGGAAGCTCCCCTATATATCTGAGAATTTTCAATGATTTATGGTTGTTGGATTTTGCCAAATGCTTCTTCTCCACTAATTAATATGACATACTTTTTTTCCTTCTCTAGCCTGAGGATGTGGTGATTATGATGATTGATTTTCAAATATTGAATCAGCCTTGCATACTTGGAATACTTCTCACTTGAAAATGGTGTGTACTTCTTTTATACATTGTTGGATTCGATTTGCTAATAGTTTGTTGAGGATTTTTACATGTATGTTCATGAAAGATGTTGGTCTATTGTTTTCTTGAGGTATCTTTAATCTGGTTTTAGTGTTAGGGTAATTCTAACCTGATATAATGAGTTTTTAAAGTATTCATTCTGCTTCCATTTTCTTTAAGAGTTTGTGAAGTATTGATATCCTTTCTTTCTCTAATGGCTGTCATTCACCAGTGAACCCATCCAGGCCTGGTATTTTCTTTTTTGGAAGGTTATTAATTATTGATTCAATCTCCCTAATAGATATAAGTACTATCAGAATATCTATTTCTCTTGTGTGAGTGTGGAAGTTTGTGCTTTTCGAGGAATTTGTCATTTCATCTAACATGCCCATGGACATAAACTTGTTCATGGTATTGCTTTATTATCTTTTAAATGCCCAAGGAATCATTAGTAATGACCCTCCATTTCTGATATTGGTAAATTCTATCTTACTTCTTTATGCTTTGACTAGATGACTAGTCAATTTTGCTGTCCTTACAAAGAACCAGCATTTGATTTTCTTTCATTGTTTAACTCCTGCAATTGCAGTGACATCTACTCTAATTTTTATTATTTATTTTCTTCTGTTTTCTTTAGACTGAAATTGTTCGACTTTCTCTAGTATCTTAAGGTGAAGCCTTAGGACATTGATTTCAGAATGTTCTTATTTTGTAATATATGTATTTAATGTATAACTGAACTAAACATTAACCATTGTTTTTGTTACACCTCACCCTTTTGGCAAGCTGTATTTTCATTTTCCTTAAGTTGAAAATATTTTTGAAGTATCTTGAGACTTCTTCTTTGAGACCCATGTATTATTTAGGATTTTGTTGTTTAATTTCCAAATATTTTGTGATTTTCCATCTATCTTTCTGTTATTGATTAATAATTTAATTGCAAATGTAGTTGGAGAACAAAGTTTAAAATTTCATGTCTTTTTAAATTTGTTGAGAGTTGTTACTTTGGTCTAGAATTCGGTCTACCTTCATATGCTTTCCACTAGCATTTGAAAAGAAGGTTGTTGGATGGAGTAGTCTCTAGTGTCAATTACATCAAGTTGATTGATAGTGCTGTTCAAGTCTTCTTTATCCTTCAGGTTTTCTGCCTGATTGATCTACCAATTACTGAAAAAGAGTGGTCAAAGTCTCCAACTATAATAGTTGATGTGGCTATTTTTTTTTGTAGTTCTATTAGCTTTTGCCTCATGCCTTTTGATGCTCTGTTGTTAGGTGGGTACATGTTTAGTAGTATTAAGTCTTCTTGGAAAATTTACTGCTTTACCAATCATGTATTACACCTCCTTATCCCTGATAATCTCCATTTTTCCTGGTCTGTTTTATATGAAATAAATACAGTCAGCCCAACTTTCTTTTGATTAGTATATATTACCCAATTCCTGTACTTTTAACTTATCTGAGTCTTTTTACTTCATGTGCATTTCTTGTAGACAACATATAATTGTTATTGTTTATTTTTTTTTACCCATTCTATCAATATAATTCTATTTGGTGTATTCAGACCATTCAAAGTGATTATTGATACAATTTGGGTAACTATATTATTTGTGCTAAATTTGTCTTTTGTTTCTTTTTCCTTCACTCTTTTTCCTGCATCCCTGGTTGTTTGTAACTGAACATTTTATATGATTTCATTTAATCTTTGCTCTTAGTATATTGATTATACTTCTTTAAAAAATGTTTTTTGTGGCTTTCCTGGAACCTATTATATGTGTCTTTATTAGTCTATATCCACCTTCACATATCAGTATGTGCTTCATGTATGGTGAAGTTACCTAATAAGTAAGCATTCCAGATTATTTCCTGTAGTCCTTATGATTTTGCTCCTTTTCATTTTACTTTTCCATATGCAATAATCATCCGATAAGTCTGCTTTAGTTTCCTAGGTTGCTCAAGTAAATATCATGAAATGGGTCCGGTTAAGCAATGGAATTTGTTCACTCATGGTTTGAGCCTGGGAAAAAGTCCAAATGAAGGTGTGATCAAGGTGACGCTTTCTTCCTGAAGACTGTGACATTCTGGGGTTGGCTGCTGGCAGTCCTTGGTCCTTAGCTGTCACATGGCAAGGCACATGGTGGCATCTCCTGTTCTTGTCCTTCTGTTGGTGTTTAGCTTCTGGTGGCTCCCTCTGCTTTTCTCTCTATCTGTCTTAATTTCATTCCATGTAATTACCCAGTTGTGGCTTATAGGCATAGTAGCTATGAAATATGGCTTACAAATATCTCTATAAATATATAAAAAATATTTAAGTTCATTTTTGCTTTACTTCATCATTTTTCATGAAATATTATAAAGTTAAGTGGAGTGAAATGGCATGCTATATGAAAGTAGCTAAGTAAGGAATAATGCCAGTGAAACACTACCAATAATTGTGTAGTTGTCGACATATTAAATGCATTTTCTTTCATTTAATTACCTCAGGAAATATAAGAAACAGAAAATATGAATCTCTGTGTCCTTTCTTTTTCTAATATTATATATTCACGTAGAACACAATTTCCTTAGGTTGTATATATCTCTAGTAATAAGACAAATTTATTTGAGTCAGCAGAATATGCTTACTCTAATGATTGTATGGTTTTTGGTAAGTATGCATATATATATATATAGATACACACACACACACAGAATGAAATTTAGCCCTAATAACATGGCTAAACATTTGCTGATTTGCTTTAAATAAAATCTCAGACTATGTCTATTCCATGGAAATGTTGCCAAAAATTCAATGTCTAATAATTCAGTGCTTTGTGCTTCACAGTCTTAGAAGTCAGTGCCTAGTGCCTGATTACCCTCTTCCTTGATTATAGTTTTTTTCTCTATAAATAACTTATTTTTTCTGGACCTTTTATCACCATGAAAGTTAAGCCCAACAACTTATTGAAATGAATTGGCTCTATCAGAAAAAGGTCATGTGACTCACATGGTCAGGGTGCCCAAATATTTATTTTATTACAAACTTAGGCCAAATTTCTCATTTTTTGTGTCTAAATTAGTTACCTATTCCAAAATGTACTGTAGTTTTACTAAGTTTTCACATATTGTTCAGAGAGAGAGAGAGAGAAATTTGAAATACTGCTTTTTTGCAACAGGGAACATATATTGAATTTAAGACTACAACATTTTGCCACAATTGGACTTTGTGAAGGACAATATTAGATTTTAGCAGTTTTAGCAGGCATGGATTTTTATCCTCGTTGCAATGGTTCATTGGAGATAATTGAAGAAGTCAAAGTTAAGCCCTTGGTGATGGCTAGTTAGATCACCACTTGATAGAAATGAAGCCATAACTGGGGCATGATGAAACCTGCAAAAGCATAATGATAAAAAAAATTCAAGAAATAATTTCAGAGGTCAAAAATGAAAACTAAAGTGGCTAGAAATTAAACCTTCTATATATATCTTCAGAAAATATTCTTCATTCACCTCAATAACAAAATTAAAGTCTTTCCAGAAAGTTGTCTCTATTTTTCCGTTTGTTATTTTTACTAATTTCCTTGTTCCTTGAATTACTGTACTTCAAATATTGAAATTTAGGAATAGAAAACTAATGAGAATAGATTTGGGGATTTTTACCCAGGCCTAAACACACACATGAAAAATACATTAAACACATTTTTACTCACTATTCAGAATGAATCATTTTAACTTTGTCATATTTGGCTCTTGCATGTTTTTTGTGGATTCTGTCTTAAAATATAAAGCACCAGATATAGTCAGCTCTCTATTTGAATAATTTCTCCTTTGAATGCAATCTTATATCCTTTTGTTTTGCCTCTTTAACAGCAACCAGTATCACGAAGTTATTGTGTATATTTTCAATCTATTTTTGTTATTCTTTTTTGTGTGTTTCAATATTTTTATATTTTAAATTTGTGTAAATATTATTACAGTACATCATTTCTCAATTTGCTTTTTTACAGTAAAACAATATATTTTTCGGATCCACTTGAATTGCTATAGATAGATGATAGAAAGATAGGAAGATAGATGATAGATAGATAGATAGACAGGTGGTAGAAAAAAATTTAGTTTTTACATTTCCATTTGAACTACATATTTGAGTACAAATAATTATTTGGAAATCTCCCTTTTCAAAATGAAAATTTGAATTTGAGTTATACCTCAAATCTTTGTTGATACCTTAGATGCATTTTAGAAGGTATTTTGCTAAAGAAATCTTTTATTTGTTCATGACATCCACTCAGAATAAAAAATGTGAAAAGAATTTGAATATGAAGCTCCACATTGTAGACTAAATTCATTCATGTAGATGGATAGATAGATAGATTGACAGACAAATGGATTTAGATTTATCTAATTCATTCTTTTTTTGGTTATGTTGTTCCCATTCTTACATTTCCACCTTTTCCATATTACATTGTGTCCTATGGATTTTGCTTTAAAATACAGCTGTCATTTACTTCGTTTAAAAAATCCATGTAACTGGCTTTTCTTTGGTGAGTTTATTCTGTTTCCATGGTAGTAATACCTTTGGACATTTTATTTCCCTGTTTTGTGTTTTCTATTTAAATATATCTACTTGGGTTCATTTTTTTTTCTCTTTTCCTATTTTTAATGAATTGATAAAGTATGCTTTAGTCCATTTTATTTCTAACAATTAAGACCTTATTTATTCTAAACTTTTAAAATTAAGCATCTACAGGTAAACATTTAATGCATTTCTAAGTGTGTATATCCATATATTTATATAAAAAGTTAATATTTTTAGACTTTTTGGACAGTTCAAGGAGTTTACTATTACTTAAATTTTCTAAAAATTGTCTTCTATAGTTTAATGTGCTATTTTCAGTCATCTCTATTAAACTATGTTAGTTTTTAAATGCAAAACATTATTATTATGCATAATCCTCTGACTAAAATGTTTACCTAGTTCTTTGCATACCGTTGCAACTTGAGCCCCAATTCTCTTTCAGAGGTAGAATTTTTTTTATTTTGCTGAATCTTTATTTTTCTTTAATGCTTAAATTTTAATTATCTTGATATAGAATTCTTGATTGACAATTATTTTTTATCTGCACTTTCAAGATATTCCTTTTTGGTCATTTTATCTTATGAAGCAATAACTGTTATGATTCTGATTGTTGTACTTTTGAGGATACTATGGATTTTTATTCTGATAGCTTTGAACTATTCTTCTTAAACTTTGAGGTTCTGCATTTTTATAGAAATGCACTTAAGACTCTCTCCCTCTTCATCAAGGAGATTAAATATTCTCCATAGATATATGGGTATTTAGGTATTTCTGTGATTCTGTGTATTTATCAGCTATTATCTAATAGAATATTATTGCTTATTGCTTATTTCCTGTTCCTTTATTCCACTATTCTGTTATTCTTTGTCCTCTATTCTGCTAGTCCAAGTAGATTTATATTAGCGCTTCTAATTCTGCCATATTATTAACCTTCTCTTAATCAATAAATTCTATGGTATATTTTTTCTGTTGAGATTATTATATTACATTTTATTATATTTTGGAATTATTATTTTCATTTTTCATCTATTTTGTTCCCTTTAAATCTGTGTTTCTTGTTTCAAAATCTTGATACTTTTATGTATTCCATCTCTTACTTATTTTTTTGAACACTTGGTACATCAGTTAAAGTCTCCTTCAAATTGTTTTATTATCTCTAGCTCATTGGCCAACTCTTTTCCAATTGTGGATCTCTCAACATTGTTTTGCCACTGATTTTGTTACGAGTTTTATAATTTCATTTCTTAGACCATTCTTAATTGGCTAAACCTGGACTCCAGCAAATGGCAAGAACTGTGAAGACTACTCTGTTGGACAGTTTTTATAATGTTGCCATGTTCTTATAGGGTTCACTATTTCTGGAAAAAACTCAGCATTAATTTATATTCACAGATTTTTTTGCCCAGTATAGCCAATTTAAAACTCCACTGTGTGCACCTCAGATTTTTGTTTTGTGCAGAAGCTATTTTGTGCTGTAGCTTAAATCTTGCAATAACTCTCGAAAGCCAGGTAAAAATATTTTGTTAAAAAAATCAGAGGCTGTTGGTCCTCTACCTGGAGCCAAGACACTTTGTCTTTGATTTTCCTTTTTTTTTTATATATATATACCTCTCAGCCCCTATGTTCTATAATTAGTCCACATTCTTCTACCATCAATCCCATGATTTATATTCCTTCAACCTCTTCTCAGCACAAACAGATATGGATTGTTATTTTACCCATTATTTATATACGTCTGAATTTGAAGGAGGAATCTTCCATCAGCTCAATCTGTCAATTTGACAGAACTAAATCTGATAAAAATTTATTTTTTATATTTCCATTTGAATTACAACTTTGAGTATAGATAACTGTTTGGAAAGTTTTGTATTCTCAATGAAAAAAAATGAATTTTAGTTACACCTTAAATCTTTGTTGATGCTGTAGATGCAGTTTAGAGGGTATTTTGGTAAAGAAATATATTATTTCCCCTATGAAATATATTTAGCATAAAAACGCAGAAAGAGTTTGAATATGAGATCCCAGATTGAACACCAAATTCATTTCATTCATGCAAATATTTATAACTTTTGCGCTTTAGATTTACTTCTAAAATCAAGGAGACATGAGTTTTATCTGAAAACTAGCTATTGACTTAATGGGTCCATTTAAACCATGATGACTTTAAGTCTATTTGAGTTGTCATCAGCCAGATTCTATTCTCTATCTTCTGAACCAAAAGAAACACTGTCTTGCTCATAGTGGTATTTATGCGAGGGCTCATAATAAATTTATCAACATTAAGAATGGAGGAGAAAGCATAGAAAGATGTTATTCATTATAGTTTCTTGTTAATTAAATATTAATCAATTTTGCAATATATAAACAAGTGCATGTTATAGCATATATGCATTCCATTTCCCTGATGTAACCTAAATCAATAGCCTAATAAGATAGACTGTTAATTTTGTCTGTTGATGATCATATTGAAAAAAAAATGAAGTCAAATAGAGAACAAAGGTTTGTTATTAATATATCTCATAATGAACAGAGTTTTTATGCATTTTCAAATTTTAGTTTCATGATTCATAAAAATGACCTTAAGGCACTAGTTCTCAAATGAACTGCATATAGCTTACCATTTGTAACAGCTGGGCAATTAGCATGGCTAAAAGATAAAAATGAACATGAGACATAATTCACACGATTAGAACATACGAAAGAAACAAATTATATCAAAGACTTTTAAGATATGGCACTTCCAAAAAATGTTTGTATTTATACTATATAAACCTTATGAATTTAAGACATATTTATCCTAATATGTATTAAATGAGTGATGTGACACTCATTTGATATTATTTTGAATTCCCCCAAATATTTAAGAATTGAATTAAAATTTGCTAGCCTAATCAAAATATTCAACAAATACCTTTTTTAGTATGCCTGGGGTCTCTGGTATTGATTGGTCATATAAATTTTTAAAAGACTTAATTCCTACCCTCAAGGAGATAAAATTTATTGTAAAGGAGCTCTCAGAGGAAAGCATTAATGAATATATTGTAAGTTAAAATAATAATCCTAGAATGTTGACATTGGAAAACTAATAATGGGATAATATGGAAAATGAGAAATGTGTAGGGCATATTGATTGAAGAAGAGTGAGGAAAAGGGAAAGGAACTTTGCATAACTAAGAAAATGGGAAATAAGACTAAAGAAAAGGGAAATGAGACAAAGGAAATACAGAAAAATTAAAAAAAAATAAACCTGAGAGAAATGTGAGCCAGGCTTCTGCAACAGTGATTTATTCATTGAAACTATAATGTTAAAAATAACTGTGACATGGGTCTTTATTCTAATTTGGGGCTATCCTTAACAAATTCATATGGTACGTTTTTTTAATATTTCGCATTACAACACTATGTTTAGCATTGAGAATTTTTGATGTAATAACATATTTTTGCTTTTTTTCTTTATTAGAGAAATTGTGGGTTTATAGGATAATCGTGAATAAAATCCAAGAATCCCGTATACTAACTCACCACCAACTCCTAGCATTGGTGCAGAACATCTGTTACAATTGATGATAGCACATTTTTATAATTGTGCTATTAAATAAAATCTGTGGTTTATATTTGGGAGTAGCATACATTTCAAAGAAAGCAGTGTTGATATAAAAGCAGAAGAAAACAAAGTTGTCTCAACAGTCAGATATAGATATGTGCTTTTTTTCTGGTAAAATTATTAATCACAATTTTCATTTTACTTGATAAAATAATATAGAAAATTTTTCTCAATTTTATCTCTTAGAACAATTTAAGAAATTAGTGAAATGTGTAATAAAAAATATCCTAAAACACCAAAAAGCTATCAAGATAGTGAAGAAACTGGCCAACATTTAACAGAATATAAGACCTCAGAGAGGCAGGCCCTAAACTCAAAAGTGCTTTCTATGAAGCAGAAAGTTTCTGAAGAATTTTTTTCCATACAATGTCCAACAAATAATCAAATATAACAAAGCAAACAATGAAATGGCACTAGGATAGCAGAACCAATTAAAAATTCAGAAATTGGACAGTGATGACTACACTTTTAGATTTATCAACTACATACTGAAAAAAAATTAAAAACAACCAACACTGTTTTTAACATGCTCATGGAAATAATAAAGATTGAAAAAAATTTAGCAGGAAACAAGAAACTACAAATGTTACAGTAGATTTGCAAAAAAGCAAAATAGAAAATCTTTAAAAATATATAAATATATGCCTTAACCAACACTAAGAGCAAAAAAATATATACTACTAAACCATTTTTCAAAGCAAATTTTATATCTACCCACATCTTAGATATATCTGGAGAAAGAACCAGCTAACTGGAGAATAAATCTGACAGAGCAGTCAAAATACAGAAAATAGAGAAAAGAAGGTCAGAAAATTTCAAATGTTGTGAGATAATCTATACCATTTTAAGTCTCAGGAGAAGCTGTTGGAAGGAATAGTTCCAAAGCAATATTGGAAGATAAAATGAGGATTTTCCAGAACTAATCAAAGATTTGGGAAGGCCAGTGAATCCCTGGCTTGACAAACTTAAGGTAAAATATGCTTTGGAAACTTGTTAAGTAGTATTTTCTCAAACTGAACATATGCATACTTATGACCTGCTGATTCTATTTCTAGATTTATGCTACATAAATAATTGTATATATGCATCAATAATATGTATAAGAATGCTCAAAGCATCTTTATTCATACTTTCCCAAAACTGAAAGCAATCTACATGTGTAAAAACAGACCAAGATAAGCATTGCATATATTTCAATCAATGGAAAGTGGAATATATTTCCCAAATATCCCCATATGGAAGTTCTTGAGTCAACTTGGCAAAGTTATGGTGTCCAGTTGTTTGGTCAATCATGCACTGGCCTAATTGTTAGTATGAGGGCATTTTGTGAATTTAAACCATTAGTCCCTTGATCGCATCTATGGCTGATTACATCTACAATCAACAAAGGAGATTGCCTTCAGCAATGAAAGGAGACTCATCCAATCAGTTAAAGGCCTTAAAGGGAATATTGAGGATTTCAGCAGCTTGAAAGAATAATTTTCACCTCTATTTTAGCCAGCCAGCTTCTTTTTCAGAATTTATGGCAACATCCATTGGAGTTCCCAACTTGCAGCTAGCCTGCCCTCCAGAATTCAGACTTGCCAATCTGCATGGTTGTATGAGCCAATTTCTGAAATAAATCTCATAATATTTACATAGTTGGTTCTGTTTCTTTGGAGAACCCTTAACTAAAATATTAGGAAAAGTAAAGTTTGTAGTTTTTGGGCTAAATATGGAATGCATATAGAACATAATCTTATAAATCATATTTGAAAAAGCTAGACACTTGAAACAGAATTGATTAATGAATGAAAATATGTTTCATTCCCGAGCCCAAGTTTCCTTTAAAATATGTATTTCTTTATTTTAAACTGTTTATAAATTTAAAAACTGTTGAAATGGTAGTGTTATGTTAAAAAGAGAACATTAGACCTAGCAGATTCCTGAGAAGTTTTCAGAATTGTTTTTCAGAATTGTTTTTTTTTTTTATTATTTTCTATAATTTCAAATAGCATTCTTTAACTTGTTTTAAATTTTGAAAATAATTCATTTTTATGGTGCAAATGTCTGATAATTGTCCAAAAACAATTTCTATAAACTGCTGCAATTTAGACAAAATAATAGAAATATTGAAAGTATATCACCTATACATTCTCACATGAGAAAGTCTAACATCATAACATATGACTCTAATTTTACCATCATGTGCATTACATATAAAGAAAATGTCAGGGATTTTATATTTTGGGAAGCAAAATTTTTAATACTATGGGGAAAACAAAGTTAATCACTGAAGTAGAATTATTTCGCTTTATATATTTTAAATAACCTTTTGTTTTTCTCGTGAAGGCTGAATTGGACTCATTAATGAAGCACCAGGGACATGATTTATTATTGTTATTATTATTTATCGGTACTAAATTATTATTTTATGACTAATGTGCTACTAATTCAACTAATACTACATCTGCTAATATAATGGTAAACAAGTTCCCAGTTTGTATTGAAGTAAACACATAAAGAGAATCCCAGTCTATTTTGAGAATCACATTAAGGCTTTGTTTGGAACCCTGGATGATTCGTGTGTTACATGATGAAACCAACTTTCACACAGGCTAATTTGAGACCTGACATGGCTGTCTTTCAGAACAATGGTCACGAATTGTTCACTTGGGGTGAAAGAATTGCAAACAGGCAAATGTCTGAGTCATGTGTTCAGCTATGTATCATATAGGTGTTTGAATTTTATAGCTCTGGTTAATCTGTAATGTTCTTTAATTTAGATACATAAATACTGGCCAGAGTTGTGTGCTTTAATTGAATAATGTCAAGGGATTGATTGCAGGATATTGATTCATAACTAACGGAACCTACTATCCACTGAATACAGTTCCAGTATGCTAAGCTACATTTTTAGTTCCATTCTGATTATAGTCTATTACCAGAACAATGTGTAAATTGCAATGTTGTTATTTGAGAGGAAGGATACATAGCCATTGATACAACGTGTATCTCTTCTTTTCACTCCATTGAGCTACAAGTTTGGATAAACAAGAGTACTTTTTAAAAGTTTAGTTTCATATATTTTCTGACAGAACTTTCAAGAATTTAGGAGAAAGTGTTGGCAAGACAATGAGCTTACATCAATTCAATTTTTGGATATTATTTCCTACTAAATGGCTAGATTTAAATAGGAAATAATCTTTTCACTTTCTTATTCCAAAATTGATGATGGCCCTTCTTTACCAAGTCATTCTTCTTGTTTTCTATACTCCACACCATCCCTACTATATACAATATAGATTGCTTTCCAACTTATCACCATTTCTTCACTCATCTGTGAATCCCCACATAATTTTTAGATTGATTTTGTGGTTCTTTTATATGAGTTGGAGAGTTCAGCATCATCATTGTTTCTTTTCACTTTGCACTTTATTTGTAAACTTAAACGGAATCTATGCCATTGTAATATCTTTTTTCCCTACTTAAACAGTAGTCACATCCTTTTGTATTTGTGTGTGTGTTTGTTAACAAACTTAAAGAAATAGTGCAAACAAATATTAGAGAATCCCAACTCAGAGTTGTGACATATTGATAAGAAGTATTTTCAAATTTAAGATATGCTTCCTTAAATGATAAAACAAAATGTCCCAAATCTCAATTTTCAGAGCATAGGGCAATGGAGTCACATCACATAGCTATTTAATATGCATGAATTCAAATATAAATGGTAGATGAAAAATAAGGACATAATATAGGCATTTTCTCCTACCATTTTATTCAATAGGTATGTGGTCTTGGGTCAGCATGAGAGTGGCTATTCTTTCAGTTAATTTGGCATCTTGTAAAACTTTTAGGGTATGAGCATCTTGCAACAAAACCATTGCTCCGGGCCTTTGATATTGATCATAGTACTTATGAACCTTTTCTTTTGAAATTGAAATTTAGCCTAATATTATATGTTTCCTAAAAGTTATCTCCTGAGGGCTTGCTTGTTGCTCAAAATTGGCCTCTCTCTAAATCAAACTCAGCATATAATCATACTATCTTTCCTCCAGAGTGAGACACCCGGGAATAAGCTTCCCTGGCACTGAGGGATTATTACTAAGTGCCAACTAGCAATGCACCTGGAAAAAGTCTTTGACCATAAGGAGGAAATGGTAAATACAAATATGTTATTATGGCTAAGAGATTTCAAAGTGATTCAGGAGGTCATTCCAGAGATTATGCTTATGCAAGTCTTAGCAGGATCTCATTGACTGCCATGGTAAATATTGCCTCAAAAAGCAGGGCTCCTGAGGGCTCTAGAGACATCTAAACACTATAGGCAGGACAGACAGTTCAGGAGTTGGGAACCCTGCCAGTGGGCCTTACTTTGGAATTTATTCTCCCCAGTATGACAGAGTTGGACTCATTTGTGGTTTCCCTACACATGGCTCTTCTGCCCCTTCTATTTGAACCTATAGTTAGTACTATACTTGATAGTCATTTGTCCAAGAGACTTAAATCTTTGGTCCATCCATGTGCCCGATGGGCCCTGAATCTCAGCAGAGATGCAACACCTACCCTCCTGTTCATTGGACTCACCCAGGACACTTAACAAGGTGAGGATGATGGAAAATACCCATCCCAAGGAACAGAAAGAGTCTGCAACTGCAAACAAGATAGTTCTATCCATGTGCTCCATGGAATCCAAGACCCCTCTCAATTAGAGGCAGAGTGATCATCAGCATCCCAAAATCCTCAAGATTGGGGAATGAACAATGGATTAAAGTGGAATGGAAGAACTTGTATCATTGATATAAAGGAAGTGGCCACCAGAGGCTTTGAGGGATTGGAGAGGGAAAAGTAGGTGTAATATGGGGGCATTTTCAGAACATTGGAATTGTCCTGCATGTCATTGCAATGACGGATACAGGTCATTATGTATTTTGTCATAACTTACAAAATTACGTGGAAGAGAGTATAAACTATAATGTAAATTATAATCCACAGTTAGTGGTAATGCTTCAATATGCGTTCATCAATTGTAACAAATGTACCACACTAATGGGATGTTGTTAATGTGGGAAAGAGTGGGAGGGGTACAGAGTGGGGCATACGGGAATCCTCTAAATTTTTTGTGTGACATTTATGTAATCTAAAGTTTCTTTAAAATAAATAAATAAATAAATAAATAAATAAATAAATAAATAAAGTAAATAAATAAATAAAGTGATTCTAGAGTTCTAAGACAAGTATTTCCCACAAGCATGACTTTTTTTTAAAATCCAGAATCCAAAACTCATTTATTTTTCCTCTGACTCTACTTTAAAAAAAAAAAAAAATCAATTTTATTGATACATATTGATAAAGCATATAATTTATTCAAAGTGTACAATCAATGGTATTTGGTTAATTACATAGTTGTGCGCTCATCACTTCAATCATTATTAATACTAATAATTAATAAACAAACTGTTTGTTATATATGTGAATAAACATGATAGTAGAACTATTGTAAAAAAACAAACAAACAAACAAACAAACAAAAACCAGATAAACAAACTAAGAAGAAAATTCCTCAGTTAATCTCTCTATGTTTCCCTTGCAGTACATAGCAGCTATTTCTGGCTATTCTTACACAATTATTTATTTTTTCATTAAGCAGTTTTATTGAGATATATCACATACCATATCATCTGTCCAATTTGTATAATCAATGGCTTTTAGTATAATCACAATGTTGTACATTCATTATCTCAAAAATTTTAGAACAATTTCATCACTCCAAAAAGAAAGACTCCACATCCTTTTACATTCCTTCCTCAGCCCTACATAACCACTAATCTAATTTCATCTTTATAAATTGATTTATATTTACATTTAATATAAATGAAATAATACAATATATAGTACTATGTGTCTGGTCTCCTTCACTTAGTAAAAGCATGGCTTTTATATAGGTTATATTATATACTTCTTCAACCAACCAACCAAACAAACAAACAAAAAATAGAAACAAAACCTGGCTCTGATGATTTATAGAAAGGCAGTCTCAATGTCTTTCCATCCAAAAGGATTTTCAAATTTAGTATTTTGAGTGATACTGTTTACATAGGATCTTGGTTGAAGTTAGAATCTATCTCATCTAACACTTGGGCCTGTTCCTTATTTTTGAAAGCCTGATCTCATGATTAAAACATTAGTAATCAAATTTACATAATAACTACATAATATTTTATACATTTTTGCATGTAAGCAATATGGAATAGTAGTTAAATATTAGGGTTCCTGATTTGAGAAAGATCAGACACATCTTTTCTACCTACTAGATGTGTGGATGTAGATTAATTTTCAAGATGGTCTAAACGTCAACAACAATAGTAATTAATTTACTGTGCTGGTCTTTGGTTTAAATGAGAAAATTTTCACTAGAATGTAAGCTACACTCAGGCAACATTTTTTCTTTTTTTTTTTGTCTTTTATTTAATGCTGGGGCTGCAGAGAAGGGAGTTTGTAAACATTAGTTAACTGGATATAGTAAATGGATTACTGAGTAATGCCTGTGTTCAACAAGTTAAGATAGTAATGATTTCCAGAAAACTATCAGATTCATTTATATGATGCTTTCTTAAAGCATTTTGCCAAACTAAATGTTTTCCCCTTTCGAAATACAGATTTCTTTAATTTGCACAGTCTGCTTATAATAAACAATAATTATTCTATTTCATTCAACTTCTGATACAAAACAAAGAAATTTATATATTTTTTGATGAATTTGGTGCTGCATCAATGAATTTGTGGCTAGCAAACATTAGACACTTTTGAAATACATTAGAACTTTCACATAACTTTGATATTATTTATCACATCAATTTAGTATATTAACTTAGGATGACTTAATGACCTAGGAATAGCAATTATCACAAAAAGATTTGACTCCTCTGGTATTTAGTGACAAAAAGTAGCATCTCAGTCATTTTACAGACCCATGCCATTGTACACCCATTGATTTATGGAGAAAATATTATGGCTCAGAGGAATCATCTCCTCTGTTCAAAATGCAATTTATTTGTCTACTTTTTTTCCATCTTATTATTATTCTACTGTAGACTTATTATTATTCTAGCAATAGAAGAACTCTTATCATTTATGTAAAGGCAGTGGCTACCAGAGGTCCTGAGGAATGGGAGAGGGAAGAATAGGTGTAATATGGGGTCATTTTTGGGACATTGGATTTGTCCTGCATGACATTGCAGTGACAGATACAGGCATTGTATATTTTGTCATAACTTACAAAATTGTGCAGAACAAAGTATAAACTATAATGTCAACTGTAGTCCATAGTTAGTAGCAATGCTTCAAAATGGGCTCACTAATTGTAACAAATGTATCACACTAATGAGGGATGTTGTTAATGTGGGAAAATATGGGAGGGAGAGGGAGTGGGGCATATGGGAATTTCTTATATTTTTTATGTAACATTTATGTAATCTAAACTTCTTTAAAAATAAAAAAATAATTATAAAAAGGAATAAAAAACAATTTAAACCAAACATTGTACTTTTAATGGATGAATCAATAGTCTTCCATTAAAATGTGAATGGTGGCACAATCTAGTCTACATATAAACCTTTGAATTAAAGAAAAATTTCCGAATATAAAGGTTCCAAAAGTAGTTTGGTGGCAATTTATATCCTCAAGTTCTTCATTTTTCTCATATTCTTTCTTTCTTTCTTATAAAAATATATATCACAACAAACCACAAACAGCACATTCCATTTGATTCCACATATATTTACATGAGATGGGGCCAGAAAACCAAGGAGATGGTTACGAAGTGACTTGTATTTTATGATTAACTGCTCAAGATTTTTAACCAAAATAGTGATATAGACAAATAAAAACAAAGAAAAACTAGTCTGCTAAATATATATAATACTGACAATATGTAAACTAGTCTTTATGAAACCAGAAGCAAAAATAAGAATTAGGAAGCTATTGAGTTAAGCAATGAAACAACTATTTATAGAGCTTGAGCTAAGACAGTGACTACAGGACCAAATATGAAAAAAAAAAATTCAGGTGGAATAAAGCAATATTGCTAAATGATTGATAAGATAGGTGGAAATGGAGAGTGGAACATATTAATATGTAGAGGTAGGACTGAGAAGAAAATTCCAAAGGTGTTACCAGAATTATTGGCTCTGTAGTCTTTGATGCAACAGGAAAATAAATCAAAGGTACAAGTTCACATTTTACTAAAAGTAGTTCTTATGGCA
>JAQZBX010028266.1:0-27880 GCA_029593785.1 Cabassous unicinctus | reverse complement strand
TTAAAAAAAAAAAAAATTAAAGGGCAACTGATAAAGAGCCAATACTAAAAATTCTATAACAGTTTGAGGCATTCACTTGAAATGTCAAAAACAGCAAACACTCACCCTTACATTTAAGAACTCGGAGGGCCCATATTTACTCAAAGTAATTACCTGGAAACTCAGTAAAGTTCATTTTAGTCTATAGCTGCCAAGACTCAGGACCTCATTATGTGACACCTTATGCACAGGATGATATTTATTATATTTAGCATGAACTTTATGCTACTATTAAAATGACAATAGTATCCTTTTTTGCATTCATTTGGTAATTAAGAATTTGAATGTTCAAGTAATTTTAACACATGCTAATTTGTCTCTGAATTTAGTTACATTTTCAAAATGGTCAGGACAGTCACAAAGAGTTTAAGATATTGTCTCTAATCTCCAAAGTGATAACTAGTTACGAAGAGAAGAAATATGTAAATGTAAATAATATATGTACTGTTTAAAATGAATGTAAGAGCTATTTGTAGTTAAAAAAAAAAACATGCGTATATACTGTATATATATTATCCTTGGTATTATGGTATTTAAATAGTTCTCTGAGTTGCCTGCATGTCTCAGAAATTTAGTAAATGCAGCAAATTTTCCAGCATAAACAAAGCCAGTCCATGTAAAGATAGATAATTGGGGCCAAAGAGTCCATAAGCTATTAACAGTTTCAATTGTTTAACCACATCTCTACATTATGGAGAATTAACAGAAAATGGATGTTGGTAATTAAAATGACAGACCTAACATAATTGGCATTGTTTTTAAAACTGTTTAAACTTGTTTAAACTAGTGTGGAACACTGTTTTTTTGTTCATCTTTGACCTTGTGCCTCTGAAGGAATCTAATGGATTTTAATAAAACATAGGGTGATAAAATTACTAAATTTATGGGTTCAACTGCTGTGCATTTCTTTCCTTGGTAGGGCATATTAACCTGTAAGTGTATATTCTGCCTATTTGTTGTGAGAAATACTAAATGAGTCAATATTGCATCAATAATTCAAGGGCTAATTTAGCTGCATAATTGTGTTTTATTGCATTAATGCTTTCAGCTACTTTGGTCTAAAGCACATGTATTGCAGAGTAACAATGAGATAGAGCCCTTTTTTTTTATACAAAGCTTCGTAATTACTAAGTTTTCTTAAAGCCCCAGAAATTTAACAAGTATTCTAGAGAAAAAGAACATTGCAGAAAGAATTTCCAGAACATGTGATAGATTAAACAAAGAAACAAAAACAAAAGACCAGAGGTTTTTCCCCCCCCTTTCTACATAGCATTGCTACATCTCTGCTTAAAATAATTTGTATTTTCCTTTGCCAGGCCCATATTTAATTCTGAGTCTCTGCCACTTCTGGCCTCACCAGCCCACAGCAAATTTGAAATCACTGTCATAATAATGATAAATAGATGTAGGAAATTTATGGTTTTCAAAGGGCTTTTGCATCCATTGTCTTCTTGGCTCTTAGAGATAATTGTATGTCCCTGCGGCATGGCTCATTCCATTTTAGAGATGAGGAGAGAAGCTCACAGAGTGGCTATTCTTCTTGCCCCAAATCACAAGCCAGCAAATAGTGAAGTTGGAGTCTAAGGTCTCTTGGCTTTGTAGTTTTGGACCCTTATGTGTGTACCTAATCCAAGTTGGTACTCTTGTATTCCAGCTGGCTCTATTTATAGACCACTTTTTGGCTTTTTGCTTCCTATGACAAATTGATACAGGCATTATGAAAATCCTAGGGGAATATTTGCATTTTGTAAAGGCAAAGTGAATTCCTGGAGGTTTTCCCTGAACTATTTAGGTGTGGTTCGTTACCATTTAATCACAAACCTGATTATCCTTTTTCTTTTTGGTGAAAATAGCTGGGAAGAATATATTGCCCAAAACCTCTTCACTAGACTGGGGTATCTAAATAACAAAGATGACTTTGAAAAATATTATACTTATGGAGCTTTAAATCGATTTCTTCTCCATCAGCATTTGCTTTTTCATTCTGTGTAATTATCCTAACTACCTGTTTTTTTATTGAGAGGAAGCATTTAAAATATCAAAGTGTTAATTCCATGTGAGGCATATACAAAAGGTGTACTACTTTGGTTATTCTGACATACAAGTGGTATGTCTAAACTGACTTCTTTATTCTCATATATTTTAGAAGGTATACATTTTTAAGAAGCTTTTGCTAGGACTTCAAACATGTGCATGATATTTTATCTTAACATGGGATTGCAGGGATATTAATATTCACTCTAGGAAATAACATTGTGCCTGCCATATCAGAGACATTTTTGAGGGGTCATAAAAGGAAAGCAAAAATTAAATGGAGATTAGAACGTAAAGTTCATAATTCTCTTTGGTTTTGATACACCATAAGTCCTTTTTCATTAAATATATAGTAAATGCCTGTTATGCAACAGGTACTATGTTTGAGACACTGTAGTGAAAAAGACAGACGTGGTTCCTACCCTTATGAATTTACAGTCTAGCAATGAATTATTTAATGAATATATCACTATTCAAATGGAGACCTCCAGCTTAAAATACAATCCTTCTACTACTTATTCTAATGCCTTTAAGGATTCTGAAAAGAGAGTTTATACATATTATTACCAGCATCTGGCATTGGCATGCTGCTGTTCACTTCTCAGGACTCCTCTCCTCCTTATCTTTCTGATCTCTGCAATAAGCCTAAGGCATAAAAGAAATAACTCATTCATTTTTTATCCTGTTATCTTGTTTTAATTTTTTTAAGTTGACGAGGCCCTATTTTCCAATATACAAATTTATTTTCTTATACCTTAAGAGTAAACACTAAGGAAATTTTATTTTTGTCTTGAAATAAAATATTTACATTTGATGTCACAAAAGCTAAGTCTTTAATATTCAGAATAGCGAATGTGGTTTTTGTTTTGTTTTTATTCCTGCGGCATATAAACATGTATGCAAGACAACAGACTCTGTCAGAACAAAGTTCAGGTCTTGATCATCTTAATCTTCCTGCTCTAGCACAGTGTCTCATAGACATTCACTATATATTTGATAAATAAAGTTACGAGAATGTAGTTACTGTTAGGTAAAATAAAATGGCTGCCTACATTGGGCATGGCAGGGAGGGATCTCTTTCCCTGAAGACAAAAACCATTGGCCTGCAGGGGTTTCTGAGAAAAGGGAACCCTTCAGGGGTGCTGATGAGTAACACCTGGTGATAAAACTAGTTTTGATCCAGTAGTGTTAGCTTATCAGATTGGACAAGCATACCATACTAATCAATGTGTGTTTGCTCTCCACTTTGTAAGACTACCCACCCCCTATGTATACTGGAAACTTGATATCAGCCAATCTGAATATTGCCTCACTGGCTTCTGCATTCACCTTCTAGGAGCTTGCTTCCCTTTTCCACTCTCTCCAGGGAGTTCTCTTCTACTTTCTGCAAGGGATGCTGTCCCATTCATGAATTGCTCAAAAAAGCTATGAGATCCTAAATTGCATGAAAAGATTTTCTTTTATCCAATATAAAGAAAAATAACTGTAATTGGAGCTATTTTTAAATTTTATATCCTCATTTTTGTGATAAAAGTTTAGAGACTACATGATGAAAATTGGGTTTCTACCTATGTCTGTGCACATAAAGTCTGTGATTTTTCTATCATACTATATGCCTCATCTTGATGTGCTGATAGAGAAGGAGTAGGAGTCTCTAAGAATCAGTC
Source organism: Cabassous unicinctus (assembly GCA_029593785.1). NCBI lineage: Eukaryota > Metazoa > Chordata > Mammalia > Cingulata > Chlamyphoridae > Cabassous > Cabassous unicinctus. Next base: position 24,140 of record JAQZBX010028266.1, on the reverse strand, counting down.
CCTCCATCCAAATAACTATTAAATAGGCAAAAAACTGTTTGAAGCAAGTATTTTGCAACTCCAGCATCCAGTAGAATGCTGTACAGCATCCAGGGAAGAGTGGGAGGAAGAGGCTGGTATATTTGGCTAAATACCAGTAAATTGCTCTCTCTCCCCATTTTATAGATTGAGAAGATACATGAAGAAAGTCACATAAAGTAGTATTTAAAGCTGAAGAGTCCACAATTTTTTATTTTCTTGTGTTTTACCCAGAAGATTAAATTACTTCATAATTTCATGCTGTGTGAATAATAACCCAAAGCTATAAATTTTCCTTAAATCTCTAGTTACATTTTATTTCAAATTCCCTTGGCATGGCCCATATCTTTATATTTGTACCATGCTCACATCTCAGTTCTTTGACATAAAAATGTTCTCATTTACTTCCGCAGGCCCCATTTAATATTAATTAATAGGATTACAATTACTGTTAATTTTTGTATGCCAATAATTGTAATAAATGTTGAGGAAGAGCCAATAATATTTTATATATATAATTTGTCAACGAGGGCTTTAAAGTCATGTTGGGGAAAACAGACTAAAAGGTATGAAGCCAATGTAATAAATTCTATACTATATCGTAGAGCATGGGAAGAATAGTGGACATAGTTTTAAAAGACATAGTTGTGCAAATTCTGAACCTGGATAGTTACTAACTATGAGATTTGGGGATAAATTACCTAATTTATGTAAGCTTCTCTTTCTTTGTTGGTTAAAGGGAGATAATAATGACAATATAATAGGATTGTTATGGGGATTAATTATGAAGCATATACATAAATGCCTAGTCCAAATGCAGTATGGTGTAATGATTACCAGCATGGCCTTTGGAACTAGATCACCTGAGTTTATCGTCTTTGTTTTGCCTCTTACTATCTGTGTGGTCTGAGATGAGTTACTTAACTTCTAATTGCCTCAGTTTTCTCATTTATAAAACAGTAATAGTAATAATAGTATAATAGTATAGTAATTATATAACCTAAGTATGGACAGAAGGTTAAATAAGGTAGTATATATGGCATGTGCGTATGTATGTATGAATATGTGAATATATGAATATATGTATAGATAGATAAAAACAGTAGCTGGTACATATGAGCACCATATGAATGTTTGCCATCAAATTTATCATGCTGGAAAGTTCAGTATGTTTGTTACTAGCTATAGACAAAAGACAATAGAAGTTTCGGTAAGAATGAGATCTCAATTTGCTTTAGTAAAAGCAAAGACTTTTAGAAATAGAGGACTTGTTTTAATAATCATAAAATCTTATGGTCCATAAGGATATGTTTATTTAAAGCCATAAGCTTTATAGAGTGGTAGGCACTAGAGAGTCTAAGATAAATAAGATTTCACAGTCTATTAGGAAGACAAATATCTAAGCAAATATAAGTCATTTAATGGTGTATCAGTCAAGTTCTCTCAAGAAACATAACAGTAAAAGAAAGAGAATTCAAGGAATTGGCACAAATTGGCTCACATGATTTTGTGGTGGGCTGGCAAATCTGAAATCTGTAAGGCAGGTGAGAAATCTGGAAACTCTCAGGCAGAAATTGATGCTGCAGTCTTCCCAAAGAATTGCCTCTCTGGGAATACAGAGATGGTGTCCCATTAATTTATTACCAAGCACTAATATAGGGCCTATTATGAGTCAGTTCTAAGTTCTAAATATGACCTGGCAAATACAAAAATGAACAAGAAAGTTACTTTCCCTGTAGAATTTAAGTTCATAAAGAATATAGCATGAAAGTTGAGTCTGAGTAGAGTCTACCCAGCCATCAAGGGCTGGAATGGAAAACCAGATGGGAAGTAACCAGTAAATTGCATGGAATTTTCAGAACACAAAAATGATTGAAGCACCTTGTGCTAGTGGACAGTGAAACAGGAAAGATGACTGGAGATGTAGCATGCCTCAGAACACAAAAGAACATGGGCTGTACCCTATACTCAAATGGAGGCCATGGAAGGGAGTAAAAAGGCCAGATTAGGGCTTTAGGATAGAGCAAAACATTGGTGGATGAAAATATGGAGCTTGATTGTTTCTTCATATTATTAGTTTTATAGGGGGACTAACTACTGGAGAAGGGGTGCCAGCAAAAAGATGTCAGAGTTGGAAGTAGATGCAGGGTTGGAAGTAGATGCAGGGTGCCCAGAGAGTCTTATAGATAATGTTTCACAACATTCCACTGATTTCAGAGTCTACAAAGAGGAGGAGCTAGAGCCCTACTTTGCTTGGATTCCTGAGTGCCTTGGCACCTACTATCTTTGAGTTAATATATTTGTGTTATTTAAAGAGAGAAAGGAATTTAGAATCATTTTTGCCTTTACCCTTATTTACAGAGAAACATCACTCTTGAAAATAAAAATGATGCTTATACAGCATGTGGTTTTCAAGCATATATTTCATATATTTAGGAATGGAATTAACTGAATTTGTATCAGTGAGCTGGGAATGTATGGCATCTGAACAAGTTGGGGAAGTTAGATCTCAGCCCAGCTAGAGTTTGGTTAATATGGAGTTAGCAGGACCAATTTTGTGCCCTCCCGCAAACTTCTTCCTTCTTAAATAATGCTTGGAACAGGCTACAGACCAGACTTCCTGCTGGATGTTGAAGACATTCCTGCTGTTCATTCCCACTGAGTCATCAAGAGAGATTTTGATTGATATTGCATATGCATCAAGGAAATGTGCTGCAGCAAGAAACCTAATTTATCCTCTGATTTCTGACCGAACAGCACAATTCACCGTTCTTTCTAGTGGGAAGTGATGAAAACGGCCCTTAGCTCTAGAGACTTATTTTAAGATCTACCTACATTTGGGACAAATAATTCAGGACACACTCTTTAAGAGGAAGCTACAGAAAACACCCATCCTTCTTAGAAATCCTTCCCCCATCAGTAATAATTTCAGTTGGATAGAAAGTAGGATTTGGAAACAGTAAACTTGGCTTTCAATCTTGGTTCTACTACTTATTAGTTGAGAAAAAGTCCATTTCAAACCTTTCTGAGCATTAGTTGTATCATCAGTAAAATGCGACCAACTTCCTTTCAGGACAAGATGTGCAAATGGAATAAAATCTTGCCAAGGAGAAGAAATAAGTCCCCATGTAAATCCAAGCATAGATTCAAATCATGAACTTCATTGACAGGATTCACTTAAGTCATTAATTTTAATAATAATTTTGAAGCCTGTACTATGTTCCCAGGCACTGGTCTAATTGCTGAGGATACAATAATCAAATAAACTTAGCTTCTGTTCTTGTAGAATTTACCAGTCAATGTAAGATACAGATGCGTTAACTTGCAATGCGGTAAATAAATGGGTGACACCGGAAATGAAGGAAGTGCAGGATAATGTGGGAACACATAGGAAGACTAACTGACCACCAGCATTTGGTGTGATGAAGAAATTTTTCCTAAGAGTTTGATAGCTTGATTGAAACCTAAGGGTGCGGGGAAGGATTACATTTTTCAGACTACAGGGAAAGCATGTTAAAAAAAAAAAAAAAAAAAAAAAAAATGTCATGGAGGAAAGAAAGCCCATGCTGAAATCAAAGAGCTGAAAGGAATTTACTATAATGTGAATTACTGTGAAGGTTGAGGATGAGTCATGCGGTATTATGTTAAGGACTTTAGACTTTATTCTAAGCTAATTTGGAAGGCACCAGTGGGTTTTTCCAGAGGGGAATGGTACGGTTGTATTTGCACTAAAAAGGGCTAAACTGTCTCCAGGGTCTAAAATCAGAGTTGGTTGGAAAGAAGGTAAGAAGCAGTTTAGAAACTTCGGCAGTAATTCAAATGGCAATTATTTGTGTCCAGGACCAAGGTAGTCACAGTGGAGTTGTCAAAGAATGGTTGGTTTGTGAGAGCATCTGGGAGGTAGGACCAATGGTGTTCAATGGTGGAAAGATATAGAAGAAGAGAGAGAGGCTCAAAGATGCACCCAGAATTCTGGTTTGGCAATTATTGGGAAACAAGTGTGATTCACCCTTATGAGCAACATAAGAGGAAGAGCAAGTTTGCATGGAGTATGGATAGAGAGAAAATAAATTCAGTTGTATAATCAGCAAGACAAACCCAATCTGGGCAAAACTGAGCAAGAAGATTCTGCATGGATAGTTGACTCTATTTTCCTCTGCGGACAATTGTCTTCTAGAAAGTAGGAATATATCTCCTCAGCTTTCTCTTCCTTTGCCACCCTGCATTGCACAGAACAACTATCTTGTTCTGCCTTATTCACTTTCATACTTTTCTTTCCTTTTAATCCCCATTCTCTCTTGATAACCATTACTAATAGATCTCAGCTAGATTTTCTTCCATTCCCTGACTCAGCTGTAACTGTTCTTGAAATAATTCTTTTTTCTTCTAGACAGGAAAAGAAATGCTTCTAGAAATAAAGGTTTCATAATATAACTTTAAGAGCTTTTTCATTTCTGGCAATGGTATAGGACCCAATGTTAAGTATCACATTTGGAAAACGCCAGTTAAATACTACTGATGAGAGTTTAAAATGATAGTTTAGCAATGCCATTATATGATCTGGCTCTTCCTTACTTTAAATAGTGGTTCTATACAAAATTTATCACGGACATATTAGAATAAGCAGGTTCAAGCTAAAGGACTTGAGCCACTAGGATGGAAACAAAACCATCAACACTGGAATCAAATCAGAGTAAACAAGCAAGTTATACCAAATGCTTTGAGGGACTGAGAGGTATTTAACATGGCTTTGGGAAACCACAATTCCACAGCTATCTCCAGGTCAGAGAGAAGGTTATCCCACAGCTAAGCAGAACACATATTTGCTCTCCTCTTTAGAATCTAGCAAAGCAAATTTGTTGGACAGTGGGCAGTTTGGTGTGTTGTTATTATCTGGTGAAGACTTCTACAGTTTATTTTGTCCCCAAAGGCAAATTCCTAACATAATTGTGGTGCCCAGGACACATACATTAAGAGCTTTAGTACTTTGTTCCCCAAAATTGTTGTTTTGTAAAGGCTGGTATCTGAACCATGAAAAGCTGTGGGTCTTTGAATTTTTGCCAGAATATCTGGAACTTTTCTCAAGGAGTCAGGGCTTTTAATTTGATATCATATGCCAGTATAATCTAATTACTTGGTTTTTCTCTGAATAAATTAGGTGGCACTATTGCTTTCCAGTTAGAATTAATGTTTTCTAAAAAGATAAGCAAATTTCAGGAGACAGGAAGGAAAATTAGGGAAATGAAGGATGGAAAGAGGGAGAAGGCAGAATTTTGAACCTTTGCATGTACTCAAAAAGAGCATTAGGGGCTTTCTACGTGTTATCTGTTTGCCTAGGATTTGAAACCAGTTCTATCTTTAAATAAAATGCTATTTCTGATACTGATAAATAAATGTTATGCTAAGAAACAACACATTTAAAAAATTGTCTGGCATCACAAAAGCCGTAGCCATTTTAATATATATATTAAGGTGATGAAAATAACCAGAGTTTGTTGTTTCTGTTTTAAATGGGTACGTCATATTGATGCTAAAATGGGGAAAAGGGAAGTGTCTGAAACTTTATATATTCTTCATTTAAGCCAATGCTACTCCTAATTCTGGAATTTCTAGTCCACAGAAACTCCTTATTGGATTCATAGAATTTTTTTTTTATGTTTAGCCCTCTATTTACTTAGTCTTTTATAAATGTGTGCAAGTTAATGTTTATGATCAAATTATTTTTAGTGATAAAACAGACACCTTTATTATTGCTATTGTCCCACCACATACTCAATGTGTTCACCAGATGCAGGTGTCTCTGATATGATTCCCTCATAGGTGACTAGCATTGATGCTCCCTGAGCAAAAGATTTAGCATAATTTCATATGGACACTTCCATTCATTCATACAAAAACATCTATAGGATATTTATGTGCTGGGCATATTTATGAACATTCAAATTAAATAGGCTTATATAATGTTGACCATAATTGTGTTTTTTATAATATTGTCCACAAATATCCACAAGATTAGATACCTAGACTCTTCTTGAAAAATAGTCCTGGCAAGTTTGTGCCAGAAGTGGCTGTGTGGATGTCTTCATTCATTTCTCGTTCCTTTCTCAGTTTGAATTTACTAAAAGCAGCTGCCTAATTCACCTCCCTACATTCATCTTTTTAAGACCTCACACAGCTTGTTTTATTTTCTACAGTGGCACTGGAGCGATCTTTCTATAGCATACTCTGATCACATCTGCTCATTTTAAAGCTTCTAATCTTTTGCATAGACAGAAAGAAAAAGTCTAGATTCTTTAGCACAGAATTCAAAGTCTTGTATAACACAGCTACCACTTACCTACTTTTCATCCTCAAACTGTTAGTAGCTAATGCTTCAGACTCCAACTTTTACAAGAGGTTTCTCCAACACGTAAAAAAATGTGTTGCCTTTGCTCATGGACTGGAAAATCTGCCCTTCACTCCTCCTTGTCCATTTGGGAAAGTTTTTCTCAACTTTGAAGGCCAAGTGCAAATGTTATTGCTTTCGGTAGGTTTTTTTTTTTTGCCCCTGGACTCTTCCAGATGGATTAAACTGTTCTCTCGTCTTTGTTTCCCAAACACTGCATATAACTTCTATTATAGCACTTATCACGCTGTTAACAAAAAAGCTATAATGCATGTCATTTTGCCCCAGTAAACCATAGGTTCATTTGTCTTTGTCCCATTCATCTTTGTATTTTTATAGCTTAGCACAATTCTTGGGCCAGAGTAGATACATAATAAATGTTTGCTGAATTGCTAAATTAAATTTTGATCCATTGCATTTTTCTTAAAGTTCCCCAATGACTGTGGTCTCTTGTTTTGTTCTGAGCACATAATATTACTGTAGTGTAGGAAGGTTAGTGATTCCTGCAGTAAATATTTCAATGCCCAGTTATTACTAAAATCTTTTGCTGACTCTAACAAACTGCCTTTCTTTGTTTCTTCTTCCCCTTGATTTCTAAGCTGTTCTATTTTTGTTCTAATCCTTGGTCTTCTCCTGCTTATTTATTCCATCAACATTTACATCTCCTATTACTTTTGTGATGCTGTGAGCAATGTCTTTACATCTCTTCTCCTTAGCCCATTTTTACCTGCCGAAAACACTTTTTTTTTTTTTCTGCAATCTCTTTCCTGCCACCCTTGTGGTCAGTGAGGAGAAGGAAGACTTTACCCCTTCAGAAAATCTGGAGAGAGAAGAATTAGCTTCTTCATTTTTAAATTAACTGATTTAGCATGAATTCCCTAAGAATTTACTAAGGACATGGCACTGAATGTTATACCACGGGGGAATAAAATGTATTATTAATGGTCTAAAACCCATATCCCTATATTATTTTGCTGAGAAATTATCAACTCATAAATAACACCATACATGATTATATGTTAAGCTATTTGTAAAAGTCACAGTTTTCCAGTGATTGCAAGCAGCGGGTATCTCCATAAGTCAGCCTGTTCTGCCAGAGCTTCAACAGTAACTTCAGGCCAACCGGAGAAACTTGTGATAGAAACCATACTGAAGACAATACTCAGAATTTCAGGCTGTTCCCCGAGATGCTGAAAAATAGGGGAGCCAAGTGCTAAAGTGCTCACCTCAGGGTAAAACCAAATCCATAATTTATGGATTTTTTTTGTATATCTGTATCTAAAGGACTTTGATGAATGTGCCTCTTGATGCAATCCCGCTCATTAGGTGACTAGAGTTATGGTGTGAGTCTGAGGCACTGACATTTGGTTTCTCGATTTGAACAACAGGTGCTGGGATTCTCCAAGATTTACTGAGTACTTTCTCATGCTTTGTCCTTTGTTTATCCATGTTGTCTATGACTTCAAACAGCATTATGTCTAGGTCTTCATCTCGTAGGGTTTGGCCAAGACAAAGCATCTTCATGGAAGTGTTCCATGAATCCACAGACTATTTAAATGCTTTCTCCTTCTGCTGTGTTATCATCTTGAGCACATTCCTATTGTAGAGCTCAACACACAGTTATTTTACCTATTTTTACATATTTTACCTATTTTTCTATTCAGCTAGAGTACTATGGACTTCACTTCCTTCCTACTCTCCTTCCTTCATTAACTATTAGCTCTCTCCTTGCCTTCTTTCTTCCTTCTTCTTTTCCTTCTCTCTTTATTATCCATTCCTTGAGTTGCTTGGAGGAACTCAAGTCCAGAAAATACAGAGATATGAAGTGAAAGGTTTTGTGCATGACTCTAGTGTAAGTGTATCAGGGGATACTTAGAAAATGGTTATGAGAACAAAGTGAAAAAATGCATGAAAAAGCATTTAAAACGTTAGTAACTGCATGTTTCCTGTTCAATAAGTGTTAGCCATTATTGGACACTAATACTCAACTTTTTCACTTTAAAAATAAAGATTATAATATTGGCATAGAGTTATTGAGAGGATCATATGAGATATATATGTAAATCAGTATGTTCTTATCATTTAGTAACTGCATAGCACATGATAGCACTTAATATTCTAAATTGGTCCTTGAAAGATGAGTAGAACTAAGACAGAGACATTTGAAAAGGGGACTGATAGTCTCAGGTCATTAACCCTATTTTATGGAGCAGAATTCGTTTAATTTAGGGTCTCTTCTCTGAAGACAAGTTGAGAATATCACAGAAAAGAGACTTGCTAAGACTCAAAATTAGACCCTGACTGAGCTTGAAAGTATTTGCTGTGTGGCAAGATTTTCTGGCAACAGTATTAATTATTTGGTGCCAAAATGTCTGCATCTGTAGCACCTGTGTAATGGAAAAACACTGTTAGCACAAACAGTGGTAAGGACAGGAAACAGAAAAATCTTAATACTGAAATCTTGATTGCAAGATGTGTTAGACAATGAGATTGACATCATATAAATTTGTTCTTAGATCAGATTAGATAAGAAGACATTATTATTATTAGTGTTTTGCACTGGCTTACTTAAGGCATTTATCTTGTCAGTTCTACACAAATCCATCTCTTTTCCTTCTCTCCTCCTCTTCCCACTTGCTTTGCTTTCAACATCTACTTAAAGCGCCATGAGCAGGGTTAGAGATGCTTCTAGTGCCTTACCCCACGTCTGTAGGCTGAAGCAGTGGCTGCAGAAGACACACTAATCCATGAAAGCTGCCATTCCAGCAGGACATACCAGGATCTGCAGTCTGACCATCACCTACCTTTCCAGCCTCATCACTGTAATTCTGCCCTGTAACCTCTGCTGCCCTTATATAGTCCAATCACCATTACCTCATATCAGCCCTTATCTCCATGAGTTGGTATGTGTTTTCTGCTCTGTGAATAACAATTTATTCTAGACCTGTAACTTGTTTGTCCATAGAGTTCTGGGACTTGAAGTCCAAGGTCCGAACCTTGAAGTCATCAATTTTTCTTATATAATTTACTAGCATATTGTTTTAGTTTCTTGGCTGCCAAAACAATGCCAGGCAATGAGTTGGCTTAAACAATAGGAATTCATTGGCACATGAATTTGAGGCTAGGAGGAGTCCAAAAGCAAGGCATCATAAAGGTGATGCTTTCTGCCAGAAGACTGTGGCATTCAGGGGCTGGCTGCTGGTAATCCTTGGTCCTTGATTTTTCTGTCACATGGCAATGTACACGGCAGCCACCCCTGGCTTCTCCCTTCTCTTCTGGGTTCCATTGACTTCACCTTCTGGCTGCTCCCTGTGTCTTTCTCTCTGTCTTTCTAACCTTCTCTACAAGGCCTTTAGTAATAAGACCATCCTGAGTCAGTTGGGCCACATCTTAACTGAAGCAACCTCATCAAAAGGTCCCAGTCACACTCACAGGAATGGATTAACTTATGAAATTGTCTTTCTGGGATGTGTAGCTCCAAACCACCACACATATGATCTGGTAAACTTATTTAATATGATATATTTTAATATTAAATGATGTATTAGTAAACAATACTATTTGCTAAATGTCTATTATTGTCTAAGCCCAGAACTATGGTATGTACATTCATCTGCTCCTTAAATGTGTATTTAGTGGGTGCTTTTTATGTACATTTCACTATTACAGATACTGACATCATGGATCTTGTCCTTCCTCACACAGGGCTCGTAACTGACACTTTCTGTCATAATGTATAAAAAGTGCTTTCAATGCCCGGCCTTTAGAAAGCACTCAGCTAACAGAACCTTCTATCATATTTTCCTTAAGATTCATCACCAATGGCATTTGTTGTAAGGCCTTTCTGTATTCTCTTAAGTGGCATCTCCTTTTTGCATTGCACCCTATTCCAGCTCCTTAAAATAGTACATTGTTGGTTTTCTATCTGTTCTGTGAGAACTGTAGATTCTCAGGCTGACTCTTACTCATGGTGAATATCTAGCACCATTGATATTTTGGGATGGCTAATTCTTTGTTATGGGGACGGGGCTTTCCCATGCATGATAGGATGTTTAGCATCACGCCTAGGCTTACCACCAGATACCAGTAGCATTGCCTTTACTTGTGACACACAAAATTACCTCCAGACATTGTTAAATGTTTTCTGGGGGCAAAAGCACCCACTTAGCGTATAACCACTGCTCTAAACCTGGCATTATAGCAGCCACAGTTTAGTCAATTTTGAAATGAGGAACAAAGCGAACAACAACCAAAGTAGGAAGCAAGGACGAAAAAGCCAAAGGAGTAACGAAAGGAAGGAGGAAAAGAGGGAGTGAGGGAAGGAAGGAAGGAAACTAATATGTATTAAGCCTCTAAATTGTGTCTGGCACTGTGTTAAGTGCTTCACACACAATACCTCTTATAATGCTTACCACAGTCCTAGGAGATGGGTGCTTTTATTAGCCCTACTTCAAGATGAAGAACCTGCAGCTCTGAGACACCAAATAGTAATCCAAATCCATGAGAATGACTTTTAAGGGAGCCTTAACTGGAACTCAGTCTGTTTCCTTGGGTTATACCTTCAACCAGAGAGGAGGGAATAGGAAGAGGAAAGAGGGAACGGAAAAGAGAGAGAGAAAGACAAGGGAAGGAGGGGAGGAGAGGGGAGGCAGGGGAAGGGAGGGGAGGGGAGGAAGTAAGAAATCAGCATGATCCCAGCAGGAGACAGACCTTAGAACAGGGATGGTGGCACATGGAGTAAAGAAACTGCAGTGAAAGTTGGCTCTAGATCCTTGGTGTTTAGGGACATAAGACAGAACCATCGTTAGACCTGGGTAAGAGGGGCTCTCGCCCTGGGCATGTGGCCTTTTTCTCAACACTCACATCCTTATGTAGTGAAGAATCCATGGGGCCAAGGAGACATGCCTACTTAGAACCCAGGAGTACCCCTTAATGAGGAGGAATGCTCTGGATGCTTAAAAACCCAGAATCGCCTGCCTAAGTGGCCCTCTTAGGCTTTCCTTTCCACGGGACCTCCTTCTAAAAGTTGAATACTTCTGTTGGGTACTTCTTAGGCCTAAGTGGTCACAGGATGGCTGTTGATGGCGATATGGATGGAGCTGATGTATGTGCTAGGGGGTCTACAAATGTGCTCTCAAGGTTCTCCTCATTGTGGGATGAGCCAGAGGTAGGAGAAGAGGCATGAGGCTGCAGGCTTGGGACTGTGGATTGGGGATTAGGAGCGGGATTTCCTAACATCAGCACATTTGGTTCAGAATTCTGAGAAGTGCAATAAGTCTACATTCATGCTTGCCCTTCAGTTCAGAAGACAGCATATCTTTAACATTAAATATTTATAACTTTAAATATTTAGACATGTGGTACGTGGGCCTCCATCAGTAGCTTTGCCCTGGGTCCCACAGAGAGACTGAGTAAATGCTAAAGAATAGAGGTTTATGAAATAAAACCAGTGAGGTTTGTGCATTTATCCAGCATCTTTACAAAATGGATGTCCAAGTTCAGTAGGCAGTTTTCATTTTTCTTCAAATGATTAGAATGTCTCTTCATCATAGAGTAATTTCAGGTGTGATTGGCAAACGGGATTCATTAGAAAACACGCTGGCTTTAGAAATATGTTTACAATATGGACTGTTCACATGACTTTGACCAGAGGACTTATTTCTCCGACTCTTGGTTTCTCATCTCTGAATTACATACAGTAGCACTCACAGTCACAGAGGCTGTGACACTAAGGTCATGCCCAGAGTGTGTCTGTCACAGAGCTTGCCACGTTGTAGGAGTTCAGGAAATGGCAGCTGCTGCCACTGGTTTCCGTCGTCTTTGCAATTACCTCCAATAGCTTTGATTGTATCAGACGCCTTTTCCAAAAACACTCAGAACACAGAGAGGAGTCTGAGTTTACTATGAATGAATATCAATCAAGATGTAAATGATTGCAGCAGATAATTTTTTGTTCAGAGTTGGAAGAGGATTGTATATCATGGAAATCTTCTAGAAGAGGATGTCAGAAATGAGGACTGGAGTTAAATAAATTGTTTTATGATTTTTCTGTGAACCTCCCTTTACATGGATGTCTACACATGGAAATAAATAGATATATATGGGAAGGAAGAGGGGAGAGAGAGAGAAGGAAAGAGAAGTAGGCATATATTGTCTCACTCCCCACTGCATAGATTCCCTAACATTTATCCATCACTTGCCAAGCACCTGGCACTCTGCTATGAGCCTTGAATGCATCATCTCATTTTATCCTCATAACCACTCAATAAGGAATAAGTTTAAAAATACGCAGATAGTACATAGTAGAGCTGAACTTTATGCTAAGTCTGCAAACTCCAAAGTATGTGCATTTGCTGTAATATCATATTATGCTTTATGTACTCATTGCATATGACTTTACAGAATTTTTAGTTTTTCAAATCTTGCAAAAGCCATTTGATACTATTTCTGAGAAAAAGAGAGAGAGAGAGAGAGAGAGAGAGATGATTTAGAGAGCATATGCAAATATTCCTAATCAAATAAAGTACAATTATGTGATTGAACTCAGGTGCCTCCCATGGTCCTGCCACCACAAGACAGGAGTCTTTTGTGCTATTTTATTACAAAAGTGACCTGTATAGTCTTTTTGTTAAAAAAAGATTTATTCATTTATTTTTCCCCACCCCCTTATTGTTTGTGCTTACTATTTGCTTGTCTTCTTTTTTTAGGAGGCACTGGGAACCGAACCTGGGAACTCCATGTGGGAGGGAGGTGCCCAATCACTTGAGCCACCTTCGTGCCCTGCTTGTTGTGTCTCTCATTGTGTTTTCTCACTGCATCTCTTCATTGCGTCATCTCGCTGCATCAGTCTGTCACATCAGCCTGCTGTCTTGCTCGTCGTCTTTAGGAGGCACCTGGAACCTAACCCAGAACCTCCCATGTGGTAGGCGGGCACCCAGTGCTTGAGCCACATCTGCTCCCCTTTGCCATTTTTCTTTTTCTTTTGTGGGTTTTTTGTTTGTTTGTTTGTTTTCTATAGTTTTAGCATAGAGTTTTACTTTATAGCATTGGCTACTCTTTACTGCTTAAAAGCATCAAAGAAAACATTGGTCTTCACTGTCCCTGACAGCTGGAGGACAAGTAAGTTAGGATAGATACCTTGAGAGTTTGCATTAATAAAGGTACAATTATCCTAGGCATGAAGAAGAGCCATGCAGAGCAGCTTTCTGTATTTAAATGAATTGTTTTGTGATGCAAATCAGTACACTCTGCGCTAATGAAATGAATTCTTTAACTGCTTGAGTCATTTCTGGTTATCATTAAACCATAGAAACCCCGTGAAAAGAATTTACAACTGAAGATGGTGAATAAAACAAGGTGATGAATAAAACAAATCCATTATAAGTTCACCAAATTGATGCAATTCAGCTATTGAAAAGTAAACTTGTTAGGTTTTCAGGGTCCATGTTTTAAAATGGAAATAAAGGGAATGGTCTTGGCCTGCAAAGAAACAACTAATGTTCTGAATTATACTGAAACTAATTACTAGCAAAACCCTTTAAATTTTTGTCATTGTTCACTTAACAATAATTTACTGAGTGTCTATGTGTCATGCACTAGGACATGGATTTCAAATAAAACTCTAAAATGATAGAGACTTTACTTTCAAGAAGTACAAAATCTAACAGGGAAGTAGATATGGAAGCCAACAATCATAATTTTGACACTTGCTGTAGTGAAAGTGGAGTGCTTTGGAAAAGCAGTAGGTCCATGGGAGAAGGCATGTCTAATTCTCCCTGAGAATGAAGAAGACGTCTCACTGTAAGCAACCTTCACTCTACTCTCTGCAGTATGTGAGTTGAGGAGTAGCTGAGGTTTGAGCATTCCAGTGTCATAGGCATAGGGGGTATGGTAGAGTAGGGCAGGCAACCTGAAAAGGGTCCATTGAGTCTTGAGCAGAGAAAGAGGCTGGGGTAGGGACTGTAAGTGAAACTAGAGAGATGCAGGCCCAGATTCGAGGTATTGTGGATATGGGGGTTTAGCCTCCTGCCGAACCACCTAGAGATGTTAAGCAGGAGAGAAATGAACCAAATTTGCCTTTCAGAAAGATCACTATGGCTGTCCTGTGGGGAAAGAGTGAAGGGGCCTGTGACTCAGAGGAAGAAATTAAAGAAGCCTGTCTCCATGTTTCTAGAGAAAGATGATGAGACACACAACCAGGACATAGCAGTAGGACTGGACAAGAGGAGGGAAGGAGTGTCTGTATTTAACATCCTCAAATAGCTAGGGCTATGATGAACCGGGAATGCTTGAAAGAACGTCTGTTGCTCAAACCTTCTTCAAAACTGTTCCTTAATCCAAAGAAGGAATGCCTCGGAAGTCCCCTGAAATGGCTAAGCTAATGTCAACCATCAGTTAGCACCAAGCGAAAGTGACCCACTTTCAGATCTATAGGCTACTCAGGCCTCTGATGTTCCTAAGTCTCCATGCTTTGTGTTATCACCTTAAAGGACTACAGTTTTCATTTGAAATTTAGAAAATTGTATGTGACCTTAAGTCCAAATTAATTGTATTAAAATATTTAGATTTTACTTCATATTCACATTTTTTATTCAATTTTGCTATAAACCAAGTAATTTTAACAAGTTTCATTATTATTTAGAATCGATCCATTGCTTAAACATCTACTTAATCTTTCTTTTGAAATTCTCACATTTTTCTAGAACTACTTTAGCCACCCATTCTTTCCCAGCGTAAACATTGATGGGTAAGGATTTATTTTTTCCCCTTTAGATTTATTAAGCTTGACTAAATTTATCAGATAATTTTAATACTAAATATTAATATTAATAAAAATTATTAATTTAATAATGCAAATATTTTTCAAGATGATCTAGTCCAAATTTATTGAGTTTTGTCAAATTGTCAAGCATTGCACTAGATATTGGAGAGCCTGAGGGAAAAAAAGGACAATATCCCAGTCTACTTTCAAGGAACTTTCTCCATCTACTGCTGGTGACAGAGAAATTCATAGAACTGTAGAGCATATTAACAAACAAACTAAGCGTTCTGACTGTGGAAAGGATTTCTGATATGGGGAAAGCCACTCTGTTCTGAACAAAATGTAGTGCTCTGCTTATTCTTTAGGAAAAACAACAGCAGCAAAAACAAACATTTTGTCTTGCCATTCTACCCAATCAGTTAAGTCACTGATTCCTTTCATGGAAAGCTATTGCAGAGAGTAGACTGTTCTTCTCTCTTCTCTCTTCTCTCTCAGGAAAAGGTTATACTTGCTTCTGAGATTGTGATGCATACAGACCTACAGACCGAAGGAGAGTAAAGAATAGAAACACTAGTTATTGATGTTCAACAGCACCAGCGGCAATTTTAGGGGCAGCCTTTCATAGGAAAACAATGTCTTTTGTTTCTGTGACTACCCTCAACACCAGAGAGGTTGAACTGAGAAACTACAATGTTTTGGTGCTTTTAGAAGTTGCTCTTGAATAATAATTTCTACTCATGAATCAATTATTTATAATTGAGGGCAGAGGATGATGACAGCTGTCATGTTGACTACTCTTCAAACTTTTGCAGAAATTATGGTGCCTGAAAAATACAAATGTATCTCTTTCCCCATCTTCCTATCTCATGATGATATAAATTGTTCCTGAATTTGAGAAGCTCATTTTCCCAGGTTTAAATAATAAATTGGCAATGAGAACAGGGAGCTTGTGTCATGATGGAAAGCTTAAAACGTAGCTGTCTCATTCCGTGTTTTCTAATGGTAGAGCCTTCTCACACCTGTGAACTATTGTGCACACAGAAGACAAATCAATTTTATCCTAATTCGATTAGAACATGAAACCTCTCAAGTAGCTAAGTGATTTCCTCCCATTGTAGCAACTAATTTGACATTTATCTTTATAAGAGGCAGGTAAAGACTCATGATATTCCTTACGAAAGGAAATCTCTTACGAAATTCTGACATATTTTAAAATGTGTTCTTGTAAGTGAAGTGAATTGTTCTTCATAGATATATGGAATTTTGGAGCTGGAAGGGAACTTAGTTTTATCTCCTGCATTTGCATCTAAGGAAATGTAAGCTCAGAGAAGACCACGGATTTGGCCAGGGTGGTCAGAGTGATATGTGATGGCAAGATATTTACTATCAAGTTCTCCTTCCATCTCAATGACTCTTTTCTTTCTTCTTCTTCTTTTTTTAAGATTTATTTTATTTATTTTCTTTCTTCCCACCCCCTCATTGTTTGCACTTGCTGTGTCTGTTTGTCTTCCTTGTTTCTTTAGGAGGCACAGTGAACTGAACCTGGGACCTCCTATGGGGGAGGGAGGCACCTAATTGCTTGAGCCACCTCCCTTCCCTGCTTTGTTGTGTCTCTCATTATGTTTTTTTTTCTTGTGTCTCTTGTTGCATCATCTTGTTGCTCTGCCTGCCCATCACACCAGCTTGTTGTCTTCTTTAGGAGGTACCGGGAACCGAATCAGGGCCCTCCCATGTGGTAGGCAGGAGCCCAAATCCTTGAGCCACATCTGCTTCCCAACTCTTTCTTCTTGTTGCCTCTATTCCACTGGCAGCCACTTCACAAACTCTTTGGTGGTACACACTGCTTACAGTCTGTGGGTCAGTTCAAAGTAAAGTTTGCTTGTCTTGTCACTATGCTTTTGACTATCATATTGTTTAACATATCATACGGTCATCTCTCTATGTCAGCTTTACTGTGGCAGTAATGGTTTAATTCAGGAAACAGAAAACACTCTACATATTTTAAGCAGGAAAGGGTTTACTATAGGAGGAAAAAGGTGCTTACCAGCTTGACAAAGCAATAGAAGATCTGGGCATCAGAAGTCAGTGTACCACCTTGGACCTTTGGGTTTAAGGACGTATGATAGGAACTCTGATCTGAAGTCAAGAATCTGGTGCCACCCTACTAACTGCCTCCACAACTGCCTCTCACACCTACATGCTGGTAGCTCAAAACTAGAAATTGGAGATTTGCTACCATAACCAGCACATTCTAAATACCCACGTTCCATGACCTTGCCTGCCAACAGAAATAGTAGCAAGAGTTTCCTTAGAATTCTGCTTTCTATATATCATGCACATATCACATTTAATTTGCATCTGGAACCCTAGCTGTAAGGGGAGTCTGGGAGATGCAGTTTTTACTTTTCAACTCTTTAACTCAAAGGAGAGTGGAAATCATCTGTCATATACACCTACTCACCTAGGAGCTCAAGAACATAGAGTACCTTTGATTTATTTATCTTTACATCAATAGCTATATATAGTATAGTGTTTGGGCTAGTAGGCCCTCAGTTCATAACATGTTGGACTGAATTAAACTCATATATCACTCTTCATCTCTTTCTTTGCTCAGTCACCATATTATGATGAGCCTACGTATATAGCATGTTTTAGCTATTCATTCCTCTTCATTCTTACTGACTCTGACCTAGGACAAGTTCCCAACTCTTTCCAGTTAGCTCTCCTTCCTCCTTCTGTTCTAGATATCATTGATTACACTCTTTTATGATAATTATCTTTCTAAAACACTCAGCTCTAAGTGTTTCACTCTACTTTGTATGAAATTTTTGCCTTCAGATTGCCTTCAACATGGTTCAAACTACATGGGATGCAAGATTTTCTGTGATTGAGTATTCCTTTTAAATTAATATGTATTGATGGTCCACTTTGTTTCAAATGCTTTCCTTTTCACTTTATAGTGACTCTATCTTCAAAACAAACTTGTGATGTAGAAATTATTACCCCTCATTTTTTTTCACCACCATATCTTTCTAATCCAAGTAAGCACTATCTGCTCCCTGAGTTACTGCTGAAGTTTCCTAGATGCTCTCTTGAATCTATTGTTGTCTCCCAAATGCATCTTCATAGCATAGCCAGAGAGTTCTTTCTAAAATGTGAATATGTTCATACCATTCTCATTTTGCAAACTCTTCCATGTCTCCTCTCTGCTCTTACGCTCTGATTTAAATCTACATTGACACACAAATGTCTTGTTTCCTATTTCCACATTCCCTCTTCATCTAATCAATCCCTGCTTCTCAGATCCTAGATAAAATATAACTTCCAAAGGAAAGTCTTCAGCAACTCTTCAGATTAGGTCCTCTTATAAGAATCTGTGTTGTTGTTTTTTAATATATAGAACATTTTGCACTGTTTGTAATGTACATTTGTGTGAGTATTTTGATAAATATTGTCTCTTCATGAAACTCTTCCATAGAAACATGACCAGGTGACAAGTGCATCCCCAGTACCTAGTATATTGTCTGGTACCTAATAAGCTTTAAAGTGAATATATTTTTGAAAAATAAAGTAGTAAATGCATAATCTAAGAGATGAGAAAAATTTGACTTCATATAGATTGTATAAAATATCTAAGACCACATATCTGGTAAGAATCAAACTATGACTTCAATACATTTCTGTTTGATTCCACAGCTTAAGATGGTCCCCAAATGCCCTGCAGCTCTTCCAGTCTCATCTCTTACCACTGTATTTAGACATACAAGATATGCTGTAACATATCAAACTTTACACCTCTAGGCATTTGCTCATAATGATCTTTTACTCCACATTGTCCTTTTTTCTCCAACTCGAAAAATCCTAAATATACTTTAAAGGACAGTTAAATTATTATTTTCTGGAACATCTGCCTGAAGTTCTAATAGCAGAACCTGTTCTCTAACTTGTTTATTATATTAGCTTTTTGAGATTTGAAAATATAAGGATTTTTGATGTAGGTGGAGGGGTTATGGAAACAGATGAAACTGAGGTCAAATCCTAGTACTTCTGTCTCTAACTGTAAGACATTGAACAAGCTAGGCTGCAGCCCCATTCTTAATTTCTTCATCTATGAAAACGTGTGATGAGAAGAATCACCTAATATGTTGCCATATGTCTGTAAAACATTAATCATGGTTGTTAGCCCATGGTGAATGTTTATAAATAGTAACTTTATATTAAATAGTTTCCCTGCTTTCCCCCCTTCTCCTTCTTAATATTCTAATTTGTCTCTTACCTTCCTCTTTTACCAAGACTTCTTATTCTTCCATTCCCTCTACTTCATTCTCTCTTTGATTTTGACAATGTCATCTATTTGCTGGTTTCTGAAAATAGTCTCACTATGAAACATCATATACATCCTGTCCTATTTTATGTTCCACAGAGAAAATGTCTCCCTTTGGTTTTAAGATCATAGAGATAGTCTCATGAATTAGATCATTGAAGTCAAAATTTCCATTGTTTAAGCCAACCCATTTCATGGTATCTGCTTTGAGCAGCCTCAGAAACTAAAATACTGCCCCACAAATTGTGACATAAACAAACATGTGCATTTTAAGATAGACTTGATTATTTTAAGTCATATTCCTGAAGATTAGATGCATATTTAGGGTATATATAATATATACATTATACATACATATATATATATATATGTATAAATGAATGCATGTATGGGTATATGCATACGCACACACACATAGTTGCAACTTAGTAGTTTCAAAGTGGTTCATTCCATGGAAGTTAATCAAGGGGAATAAGGGGAAATAGATTTGTCTGGCCAGCTTGACAATACTTGGTATGTATTATGAAAAATTTGATTTTTACCCACAATAAAAAAAAAAAAACAGGCCAGGAGGGCAATTAAAAAAAAAAAATAAAATAAAGGCAAAGATTTTTTATGTACACAATTTAGGACAATTTCTCAAATTTCACTTTAAATTAACTCATTGTGGTGGTTTTAAGACAAGGTTTCTCATTCTCTGACATTCTTACCTTAAGAGGTGTGGTCTAAATCCCCTGCCCCCTTGAATCTGGGCAGGCTTGCAACTACTGGAGCCAATGAAGTGCGGTGCAGCTGACACCCAGTGACTTTCACATCAAGGCATGCAGCTGCAGACTTGTTCACTGAACACTTGCTTAGAGCCCTGACTCACTTTTAAGAAGCCCAATCACCTTGAAGCCCATGCTGGAGAGTCCAAAAATAGTAGCTCCAGTCCACAACCCCAGCTGAGCCCAACTTCCAGCCAACCTGCCAACACACCAAACACGTGAGTGAATCTGTCCAGAACCTTCTAGACAGGTCCAACTACCGGTTCAACACTATACTTAACGATCTCTATCCATGCCAAGGAGCCAAAGCAGATTTCCTGACATGTAAAAACATGAACAAAATAAACTAATTGTTGTTATAAGACACTAAGTTTTGGAGTCGTTTGTTGTGCAGCAACAGATAACTGGAATACTTACCAAGAACTAAAGGACAGAAGAAGTTACCTTTGAGCCTGCTAATTTTCCGCTATTTGTTTGTTTTGTAACTCCTTTTTTTATGAGTAAAAGATGGAATTTATAAGGGTTATTATGAGTATGTGTTTACATTTACTTTTATCTAGTATCAATAAAGTCATTATTATTATCAGAAGGATAGTTCTGACTTCTTTTGTACATGTGCTTTGGAAGAACTAAGTCATTACAATGTCCCCATATGATAAATTTGCTATAAAGAGAGGGAAGTGTCAATATTTTTATAAATCACCATGGTTTCTTTGATCCAATAATTATTGCTGCTTCCATTGCCTAAAATCTACTTTTTGCTGGCAATCTCTTACTCATACTTTAATGTCAAACTTAAATTATACTTCCTCTGGGAAGCTTGCCAGAGGTCTCCTACAAAAAAAGTTTTCTGTCTTCCACACTTTTTTTTCCTCCCCATTTTATTTATTTATTTTAAAGATTTATTTATTTACTTTTATCCATTTTTACACACACCCCCGCCCAGTTTTTGCTGCTTCCATGTCCATTCGCTGGGCAATTCTCTGTGTCTGTTTCCTGCCCTTTCCTCTCATCCTTCTCCTCCTGTCTTCACTGGGAATCAATCCTCAGGACCTCCAATGTGGGAGAGAGGTGTCCCACTGCCCATGCCCACTTAGTTCCTGGTTCCTTGGTGTGTCCCGTCCAGGCTCTCCCCTGCATCACTCTCCTGTTACATCATCATCTTGCTGCGTGGCTCGGAGGTGCCTGGCGGTGCACCCTTGCGCTGGACCTTGGGGGCTCACCCACTTGCGGGGCGTGACAGAGCACCTGTGCATGGGGCCTGGCAGCCTGCGTGCCTTCTATATTTTTCTTTTTTTTTTCTTTTTACTGGGAGGTCCTGGGGATACAGCCAAGGTCCCTCCATATGGGAGATGGACACCCAGCCATTTGAGCCACATCTGTCCCCCTGCTATATCTCTTAAGGTTGACCAAAGATACCCGGAGTTACAATCATTTCCCATACAGGATGGTTGGTCATATAATAAATCAGGCTTGGTTTATTACCAGCATTCTGAAAACCAGACCTAGGGAGAAAAACTAGGTCTAGGGACACGTGCATGGTTTCTAATATAGTGAATGTTTAGCCTACCCTGATTATCACAAAATCAGGACAGCGAGAATATTCTCATCTTCCACACTTTAATACCAGTTTGTTCAAGAATCAGTTCTGAATAATTACCATGTTTCATTGTAATCTATTGATTTAAACCAACACCTTCTTATCAATCAGACCCTTGAAACATAAAAACGTTTCTATGCATATTTGTATATCTATATCAAATATGCTGTAAAAGCCACTGGATTTCCCTTTTTCCTGGACTCCCAGGAAGTTTGAAACTTAAGTTTTGTGTTTAATTCTAGTAAATATAATTATTATAAGTTGCTTCAAAATTGTTTGGATCCCTATTGCAAATGATGAAATATAGTTAATAGTACAATTGTAAAAGTGTTCTTTCATGAATTGTAACAAATACATCACACTAATGTAAGGTGTTACATGGGAACTCTGTTTCATGAATGTTTTTTTCTGTAAACCTACAACTTCTCTAATTAAAACAAAAAGCAACACCACAGGAAAAAAATAAATGCAATTGTTTGGGAAATCTGAAGCCTATGAATAATCAATACATAGAATGAAATAAACATATTTTCTGTATAATAAGAATTTCATAGTTTAGGTAACTGTTAACATCTGAATGACTAAATTGAGAAATTGGTTTTAAAAAAAGAAAGAATGAAACAAAAAAATCAGGACTCTTTATTATTGAGATAGCTGCAATAAAATCAGTGTGACAAAATAAGATCTCAATCATAAGCTTTGGTTAACTCAAAACCTCAGTTGAGCAGAGTAAGTTGTTTAGCTGTTCTTTCTTTCCATACCCTTTACTTAAAAGGAAAAGGCAAAACAAAAGGAGAGAAACTTTGTTTTTTTTTAAGATTTATTTTATTTATTTATTTCTCTTCCCCCACCCTCATTGTTTTGCGCTCACTGTCTGCTTTCTTTGTTCGTTGTGTGCTCTCTGTGTCTGCTAGTCTTCTTTTTTTTGGAGGCACTGGAAACTGAACCCAGGGCCTCCTATGTGGGAGGGAGGTATCCAAACGCTTGAGCCACCTCTGTTCCCTGCTTGTTGTGTCTCTCATTGTGTTTCTTTGTTGTGTCATCTTGTTGCGTCATCTTGTTGTGTCTGCTTGCTGCGCCAGCCCATCAAGTCAGCTCACTGTCTTGCTCGTCTTCTTTAGGAGGCACCAGGAACTGAACCTGGGACCTCCTGTATGGTAGGCAGGCACCCAACTGCTTGAGCCACATCTGCTTCCCTATTTTATATTTTTAAAGAGAAACTCCTAGTTTACATCCTGGAATTGGAAAAAGTTCATCAAATCCAGAAATCATGTTACTTAGTTTAGTAAAGCAACAATTTGGACATAGAAATGTGTCCAACTATCAGAAAATGAATGAACTGTATCTCATGTATTAGGCTCATATTTCTAATACTAATTAACAGAGGGAAAATAACAAGGAAACATTAATGTGATAATGTGGCCAAACAATGCTGTTTTCTACTTTTGTAAATTTTTAAATTTACAGAATGTGTTAATTTACAGAAAGCATATGAGCTTTTTATTGAAACCTACACATAAAGACAAAGCAATTTAAAAAAAGATAAACCAAGGAAGAAAGAGAAAACAAGTATAAGATTGTTACTACAATTGAGTTTTTTAATTTAGTTTAATTTTAATTTAATTTTATTTTATTTATTTCTCCCCACACCCTCATCATTTGCACTTGCTGTGTCTGTTCGTTGTGTGCTCGTCTTCCTTTATCAGGAGGCACTAGGAACTGAACCCAGAACCTGCCATGTGTGAGGGAGGCACCTAATTGCTTGAACCTCCTCTGCTTCCTGCTTTGCTGTGTCTCTCATTATATTTTCCTCCCTGTGTCTCTTGTTGCATCATCTTGTTGCATCAGCTCACTGCACCAGCCCATCACATCAGCTCATCATCTTGCTCATCCTCTCCAGGAGGCATCAAAAACTGAACTCGGGACCTCCCATGTGGTGGGTGGGAGCCCAATTGCTTGAGCCACATCAGCTTCCCAACAAATGAGTTTTGAATTTAAGTTTGAATTCCCATCATGGACCTGCCCAGTTCTCTCATCTCATTGCACCACTCTCTCCTTGTCAAATATGCTCTCACCTCACATGCCCTCTTTCTATTTTTCCAAATTGCCAAGTCCAACTAGATGAGGGGTCCTTAACAAAGGGTCCATGACCTTGAATTGAAATTTAAAAAAACATTATTTGTGGGGACATGTTGGTGCAGGTGTGATATATTTATTAAATAATGCACAGTATCGTGTGGACTTAGTAAGGGATCCGTGGTTTTCACCTGACTGGCAAAGGAGTC